>PVJA010011109.1:0-55602 GCA_004027025.1 Myocastor coypus | reverse complement strand
TCATGCCCACACACTGTACTCTGTAGAACGATTGTGAGGACAATATGCAATATGTCAACTTTCAAAGAAAAGAAAGGGGAAAAGAAAAAAATAATAATAATGTTGATTTAGAAGGGTTAATGTTTAATTGTTTGATCAATCTTATATACCTATATGTATTAATCTAAACTGATCTGATGATGAAAATATGTAATATAACACGTGTTAAATTTAAACAATAAAAAAATATACACTGTGTTAAAAAAATAGTTTAAAGCAAAAAAAGAAAAAAAAAAAAAAAAGATGATGATTCTACCTAACATAACTACCTTGTAGACAATTGACAATGTTATAGTACCTTCCCCCAAATCTGAATTGTTCCAGAACTTTTAAATGTTCTAGTCAAAATCTCCTTTAACACAGTCCAAACTTCTAGCTGCAAAAATAAAAAAAGAGAAGATGGCATTTGCGGCAGATCTAGAGGCAACGTTCCTTGCTGCTGGAGAGGCGCCTGGAGTACTGGGAAGGTGGGGTCGTGGTTAGAGGAGGGGCCTGGGTCCAGCCAGCACTCTGTCCTCATCCCTACAGCTTCGGCGGAGGCACCTAGCCTGAGCCTATTCCGAGGCTGAGTAATGCGTCTCTTTGGAATCTTTACAGAGTCCACGTGAGGCGGCTCCTAGCGCGCTGGCTGTCGGGAGAGCCGAACTGCAGTTTGGTTCTAAAAGCTCCACAGTCCAGCCTTGTGATTGACTTGTCTGGGTCCAGGGCACCACAGTGTGGAACTTAGATCACAGCACTCGTGCCTAGAGCGTCCAGACAGCCCCACAGACCTGTACCCAGTTGTACACGGTTCCAGCCTTCGCACCCCGAACAGGGTGACACTTCAGAGAACGCTTAATAGCTAGTTCTTCTTAATTACTGTTCTGTGTAGTGGGAAACCAATCCGTTTACATAGTAGTCAGGAGCAGTCTTGTAAGCGTGCACCCTGCATAGACATCGAAGCCAAATAATCTGGTGTGATTTGCAGAAGCGCACCTCTAATCTCTTAGCATTTCTTCTCAAAGTGGGTCAGTCATTCAGTTTTATCACATCTTAGTTGTGTATCTCATTTTTCTCACAGCCCATTTTTGGAAAAGTTATGGTAAGGATTCCTACTAAGTTTAGCAGCCAAGGTGGTGTAAGTTTGTAATGCCACCTACCACCTACCTCACAAGTCTGAGGCAGGAGGACTAGGAGTTCTAGGCAAGCCTGGACTTAGCAGGACCCCGTCTCAGAATAAAGGTAAATAAATAAATGGCCAAGGATCTCAGTGGTGGAGCAGTTCCATAACATGCACAAGGCCCAGGCTTTAACTCCCAGCACCTCACAATAGTAAAAATTACCATCTCCTAACTTGTACCCAAGCTTGTCTTGTAGATCCCAATTTAGAGCTGTCTTCCTCAAAAAACCTTTTCATAATCTTGTACTCTTTTCATGGTACCCTATGGCTTTTACTTCTTGGCACTCAACTAGTCTGTAACTGCTTATATTACTCTCTTCTTTTACAGTGTAAACTCTTGAAGGATAAGTACCTCTTCTATTTGTTTATTGTGGTGGCACCAGCCCCTAACACAATGCTTTGTTTATTGAAGGTATTTAGAGAGTTTTGAGTGAATGACCAGAATATTTACTCTGAACTCTGATAATAATGCTATTACCTTTTGGCATCATGACTTCCATTTATTCCTGGTATCTACAAGAAAAATAAAAAAGATCAAATCTCATGGAAATACAGAAGATAAATATTTCAATTTTGAAAAAAAATGGAATAGGGGGATAGAAAAAAGAATCAAATGAAATCAAAACCAAAATTCAATAGCTTAAACACTAAGTTCTGTACCAGTTCTATGTGTAGCACCTAGTCATGAGATCGAATTTCAGAGGGTTTGAGTGGCTCACCTCTATGGCTTTGTCACCAGCATCCTTCCCAGGCTCTCTGTTGGGTGCAATCCCTTCACAGACTGTATGTCTTCTACATTCCTGGCATATCTGGATTCTGGAACATCCACTGTATCTTTAGCTTCATTCCCAGGCTTCATGCATCACTCTCTTTGTGGCTTCTATCCTTGACTCCCAGTAAATCCTTTAAAATTTCAGTGGAATCTTCCTGATCTTACACCTTGTGCATTCTGCATGTCAGTAAAACCAGAGTCATGTGGACAATACCAATGCCAGTCATCAGAAGGAGTAATAGGGATTCTTGAGCTATGGTTACCGTGGCTTCTGAGTCATGGGGTCATGCCTGACTATGATAAAGTGAACGTAGAACCTGCTTTCCAAGCGGCCTCTTTTCTATCAGTGGTCTCAGTAACTCTTCTCAAATGAAAAACAGATGCATTTTTAACTTTCATTCTATGGTGGGTGAGGTCTTATTCTTTTCTGAGATGACTTTAAAATGTGTATCTTCTTATAATACAAAGTATCTTGATTTATTTATAATGTCATACTCTTCAACAACCACTCTTCTTTAGTTCCAAATTTACACATATTTCCTTCTGGGCCCAAACATACATTTTCCCAGTTTTTCTGCTTTTTTTAATGCCCAGTTCTTAGTATAAATCAGACCAGAAGAACCCAAGGGTACCCATGCCATATACTGAATATTGTGCTGCTTTGAAATTTCTTCTGAATGATAAAAGCATTTTTCCTCCCCAAATCATAATCTCCTACGAAGCCCCAGGACATAGCTGAAATGTAGCCAGTACTTTTGCTGATAAAGTGTAACATATACAGTTTCTAGTTCAGTTACCAGTAACATCCTTACTCCTAAGTGAAAACTCATGAAGCAACTTTACTGTGTATATTCATATCAGCATTCCAGTTCTCTGAGTTCTGATCAGAATCACCTGTCAGGTTCTACTTACATCATCTTTTGGTGTTTGTAGCATATATCAGAAAAGCTTTCCAAACTCACCCTGAAAACCAGTATCAGAGTCTTCTACATCACAAACATAGTCAGTAGAGTTACAACTATATTTTCACTCTGTCTATTGATTTTATGGACTATTAATATTGCCCTTGTGTAACATGATACTAGACACTAACACTTAAAGAAAAAATGTATTATTTTGTCTTATATTTGTAAAGATTCAGTTTATGGTTGGGCGCTTCCAAAGCAAAAACATTGTGAAAGAGGATGGCTAGACAAAGTTGCCTACTTCAAAATGGCCATACAAAAAACAAGACTACAGTACCAGAGGGAAGGTCATTAGAAAATCCACATAGTATAAGGGCCATTCCCCCGTGATGCAATGATTGACAACCAAATTTAAAAATATCCCTTCATACTTAGTGATTTTTGCCATATAATTATAGTATAACTTTTCCATATAGACCTTAAGTTAAAACTCAACATTCAGTCATTGATCAATTTTTTTGAATTATACAATTACCTGGAAACAAATTTCTGGCTTCTTTGAGCTGCTATACAGAATATAATTCTCTAGGTAGCTCATAAACAACATACACTCTCTTTTTACAATTCTGGAGGCCAAGAATTTTGAGATGAAAGTTTCACAAAATTGAGTGTCTGTGAAAAACACTTCCTAGTTCTCAAAAGAATAATTAGGAAAAGACATCCTCCAGGTCTTTGTTATAATAAAAATGTTAACACTATTCAGGCAAATTCTTCTATTATGATTTTATCAGGTCTCAAAATCTCCATCTCTAAATATCATCAAGTTGATGATTACATTTCAGTTCTATCTCTAAAGAGGCTCACGCTAATGACTAGGATTCACTATACACATTCTGAGAGGATGGGGGTTAATATATTTGATATAGTGGCAGAATGATGCAAGTTTCTTTTGTTTTTTACACTTTCATTTTAAGCATAAGAAAACGAAATCCCGGAGATATAAAGAAATTTTTCATAAATTCAGATCCAGGTTTCCATACCCAATGAGGTTTCTCCTGTTATTTATTTTTTCTCTTTCTTTCTTTCTTTCTTTCTTTTTTTACTTCATTCAAATATTTATACTTCTCATGTATAACCAGTGTTATTTGTTGGTAGTTGTCTCAATTACTCTGCTCTCATTGCTGGAACAAATACTCAACACCCAAAATGAACGAATTTAGCTCACAGTTACTGGAGGTTTCATCTCATACTTGGCTGGCTCCAAGGCAGACACGCACAAGGCAGAGAGTAGCTGTTCAAGGGGGTGGAGAGAGAGATCATGTCTCTCTGTCTCTCTTATATTACATTCAGGTTGTCTGCCACAGGCCCTCCACCTCAGGCCACACCCATAATCCCAGCAGTACTCAGACCCATAATCTCAGCCTTGGACCTCACATAATCCCAGTGGTTCTTGAGTTAATCTCAAACTCTAGAAGTCCCTGCTTCATGACTGCATGAGGCTTTGGGAGGGGGACAACTAGACACAAATCATAACAGTAGTAAATTATTTCATTTCCTTATATAAGTGTTTTAGGTAAACATTAATAAAACAAGAATGTGGGCAACTGTATGATTTTATTGTAAAGAAAGGTTCTTGATCTTATCTGCCAGATTTCAACGAACATTTCTAATATTATATGAGTAACAAAGTATATCTTAAATAGATTAATATATGAATGTTTTGTGTTTTATATATTTTTAATTAACAATTCAGTTTCATTATTGCACGTTACTTTCAACAGAATTTTAAAGAAGAAAAGTGGAAGTCATAATTCCCTAAACTTTGCTCAGTACACTGTGTAGCAGAAAAGCCTCTGGCATCTTAGTCCTTTTAGGATAGATTCTGATTAATTTCCTTAGCATCTCCATTTATATGTACATGAAGAAATAGAAAGGCTCACATCTTTCCAATCAGAAGTGCTGCATGGATCACTGAGTTTGAAGGGGAAGTCAGGTGCTCAACCTCTCTGCTCTGTCAAGGGAAGGAAAGAAAGCCTTTTCAATTCAATCTCGAGCTGTCCGGATGCTCCCTGTGCTGCATGGTAATTGGATGTTTCCAAGGATATTAGTTAGAGAGAAAAAACGGCTAAGTGCCCTAGTTGCTGACAATCTACACATTATCACCTTAAGTTTAACCTAATTAAACTGAGGCACTACTCAGATGTTTTGACCTTCAGAAAGAACGTTTTACTCGCTTCAGTCAACCACACATATTTCCTTCCACTATTAGACTTCAGGATGGATGAGAAAATGTTTCATGACAAAGCATGTGACTTGTAAATATTCTTGACTCAATTGTTACCCTTTTATCTAATGAAAGGATAAACGAAACAATGTTCCTGAGAGGAGGTTAATACTAAAGGAATACTTTTCATCCTGTAAATTTCGCAGAGTCATTTCCCAGACATTATGAGATAAAGCAAACCAATCTTTATGAATACAAGAGATAAATAAATTTTGGAATGAGGACAGAAATATCATATCTGAAATGTTGCAGTATCATTGAAAGTCAAGGAAATGCAGATTTATGCATGAGATATAACACACAACATGTAGAGGTGACTGAAATTTCTTCTGGGTCACTTCTAAATAAATGAGGTTGATGTGGTATGGATAAAAATGACACAATTTTTTTCTAGGAAAAGTGATACCCTAGTATTAGGGCCATAATACCAGAAGGAGGGTAAGTTCATGACAACTTCTTGGGGGAAGATTCTCACTAGCCCAGCTGGACAGGGTGATGCCTAAACCAGGCACAGCATGAGAAGAAAACTTCTACTGGAATCCCTGCCTAAGAGAACGGATCCATCCAAGATAAGGTTGAAACATTTATGCTTTTATATTTGCTTCTGGATTAATCTTTATCCTAGGATCCTACACATTCAGAAAATATTCACTGAGAGAAAAGAATGCAGCTGGAGTGGGAGACACTCACATCAACTGGAAAACATGAATGCTGCATGTCATTACAGGATCTAGCAATATAAGGTCCCTTGAACATAGCACGAACTGAAGGACAATTGTGTTATCATATTTTTCATGGCTTGTTTATCAAAACATGGGCCTCATTTAACTACAGTAGTACTATTTAACGCGTTTGTTAGAAATGCAGATTCTTAGCATCCTATCCAGACTTATTAAGTTAGAATCTAACCAAGTGTTGACCAAAAGTCTCCAACTTTAACAAATACATTTCTAATGCAAATGAACAACTGAGTAGGGTGTGGTGCTGTATGACTGTAACTCCAGTTCTTAGAAGCCTGGGGTACAAGAATCGCTGTAATTTCAAGCCCAGCCTCAGCTACAAAATTATTTCAAGGCCAGCATGAATTTCATAAGGAAAACTTGTCTCAGAAAGACGAAAACAAATCTTTAAAAAATCCAATTAACAATTGAGATGCACATTTGTATGTGGCAGATATCATACAAATTTGTCTCATTTAATCTTTATAACAAAAAAACTTAATTTAATACCAGATAAAATATGCTACAAATAATTTTACAAATATACATGGAGTTACTATTCTAATATAACTATGCTTATCTTCAAATTGTCATTTTATGAGTGTGAAGCAGGAAAATAAAATAAAATAGAATAGAATAGAATAGAATAGAATAGAATAGAATAGAATAGAATAGAACAGAACAGAACAGAACAGAACAGAACAGAACAGAACAGAACAGAACAGAACAGAACAGAATAGAATAGAACAGAATAGAATTAAGTTATTGGTGATTGCTACCTTGAGAAGGCTTTGGGTATTCCTTCTGCCTAGCCACAGGGAAAGAGGGAAAAAGATTAGTACAAGGGAAACTGCCTATTACATCAGAGCTCAGAAAGACAATAATTTAGTCCTCATCAAGGAAAAAAATGGTAGCTAGCTCTTTCAGTACTCCACATTTGTATGGTAAGCCTTACTTCAAAGTCACCCTAGAAAATTGCATGACATTTTTATCACAGTCATTTTCAGACTGGGTTATTATCTTTAACCAAACATTTGTGCCACGTTTTGAACAGAAACACATATCAGGCAAGCAGTAGATTGCACGAGCAAATTCAAGGGGAGACATTCCCACAATCTATCCAAAGCTGTCAATCAGGAGATGATGTTGATAAGGGAAAAAGGCTAAAAATGTCAGAGGAAAAAGGATAAGCAAATGACTTGCCCAGTTATCAACCCAAGTTATTGAGACTGAAGACTGGGATTTCAGTTAAATGTGCTGTCACTCTTGGTAAAAATCATGGGTACAGAGATATAATTCTTAAATGTCTACGTCTGACTGGAACAATAGGCCTTTGGTATGACCTCAAACAATTCACTTATGCTCTTGGGAGACCTATTGCCTAATGGGGACCATGCCATTACTTACCTTCTATGTGCTGCATATAAACGCTACCCACTGAGGTTTTTTTTAGATCGTTCAATTTGTTCATTCACTGTATTCTACTTTTGAAATGTTTTGCCTGAACCTTGAGCCTTGCTGGCCTTCCTTCACCTAAGTTTGCAGTTCTAAATTATTGGAAGATTTTTTAAGTGAGAAGTATTTTACACAGAGATAACTCTAAGTTATGAATTTTATGTTTAAATGCATTTTCATCCATGTAATACTGCACAGGTCCCTTGATATCTCTAAATCTCACTTTTTCAGTCAAAGTTAGGATTAACGTCAAGGGCTATTATATTGATAAATAATGAGATACTTCAAAATTGTTGTCCAGTATTGTGCCTGAAATAAAGCATATGCTTAGGTTGTCTCTCTATTATTAAATATTTTGAAATAAGAATTAATAGTAATGATATAAAAGCAAAGACTCTTTAGTTGTAATAACTCTGGTCAAAATGAAAATCTAGCTTGTCTCATCTCTCCTAGAAGAGAAATGGAATAGCTTCTTCAGCCCTTTCCAGCTTCTTTTTCTTTCCATAGTGAATACGGCAGTAGTGCACTGCAGAATACTGACGCTGTGTATCAGGACTCCAAGGGTAGGGATCTGTGGTGCTCTGAGAAGAACTTCTTTTTAGATATTTGATAATGTGATTAATCTTTTGTATGATTAATATCATACAAGAGAATATAGACTAAGCTTTTAGGACATGTAGCTGTGTAATGTTAAGGTAGAATTGCATAAGGAGAAAGTTTCAGGGGAATCATAGGAATTCCTCCCGGATGGAGAGTAGCAGTGTAGGAAATCTCTGAGATTACAACTAAAACCTTCACTCTAATCTTACATACATATTACTTTTGATAGATTGAAGAAGAGAAATGTAGTGTAGTGGCTGCTGCATTTTGTCAATGAGTGTAGAAGCTTAACTAAGTAACTTAGGATTTCTACATTTTACTGTGTAGAGAACCTGTCCTAGGGAGGCTGTTTATGCTCTAGAATGTTTTGATAGTTATTTAATTTTGGTATGTTAGACGTTTAGAAGTTTAACTAAATGACTTAGCAGGGGCCAAGGTTCACACTTTGTTAACATCCTAAACCAGTACAAGAAGAGGGCATGAAGATGGTGAGTGCTACATTCACACTAAGGTGGGAAGCTGCTGACAGTATAGGAGAGGAAAAGAGGCTTTCTTTACTCTGTTTTGGTTCTTGCTTTTTCTGTCTTCTGCTGCCTTGAATTGCTGCCTGTCACCATGCTATCCTGCTTCAGGGACAGCTCATTATGGACTGAATGTTCCACATATTATGAGCTACCAAACCTTTCCTCCTTTACCTTGGGGTGTCAGGAATTCATTCCCAAAAGTGAAACAAAAGTAACTACGATAGATAGGTGATAGATAAAAGATCACAGATAGATGATAGATCAATTGATAGATAGATAGATAGATAGATAGATAGATAGATAGATAGATAGATGGATGACAGATAGATAGATGGATAGATAGGATAGGCTAGGACAAGACAGGACAAGACAGGACAGGGCAGGAAAGGACAGGAAAGGACAGGGCAGGACAGGACAGGATAGAAATGCTTACATAGACTTAGGTACAAAGTTTCTACTACAAAAGTCTGCGACTGTAAGACAAAATATGGAATGACTCTAAAAATCATTTATCTTTAATCTGATAATGATTTTGAATACTAAAGAGAAGTATATGTCAGATAAAAGAAATAGACAGGAAAATGGGAGGGTTCATGTCACAGACTATTGTAAATTCTCGAAGTAACAAGATAACCACATCAGTTGCACTTAGTCCTACACAGAGCATGTTATTGGAGGTGAAGCCGAGTATCAAACAAGTAAGTTACATCCAAGGGACAGAATGTTGAGTTGTTCAAATGATAAGAAAAAAAACATACAGAGGAGAATAACAAAATATTTTATAATAGATTAGTCATTTTGAAAAAAAATTATAAGATATTTCTATGCAGTATTCCAGTAAATTTTAAGGTAATATTGTATTTATTCACACATTTTAGCCAAAAAGAGATGTATTTTTCCCTCTTCCCAAATAAGAGTTTGAGGTCAGCAGTTCTAGTACAAGGAAGATAAGAGGAAGAGAAAAGAAGACCGAATGAATTAATATGTGTGTTCACACTCAAGAACTTCTTTCTTTGGGATATATTATTGTTAGTCAAAAGTCAGTTGATTTCCCCAATATATTTGTTGAGACTTAACAACTCAGCTATACTTGGTATGTGGTTGTAAAAGTCTCAATATATCTGTTTCCAAATCAATGTGAATTAAATTAAAATGAAAAAAAAAACCCACCTGGTTTACTTCAAATCCTTATTTTTCACAATTAATAGAATATTATTAAGAGAGGATTTAGTGTCCATTAAAATAGCCTGTGAATACCCTTGCATCAAGGGTAAAGGCTGGAAGAGAGAACCAGCGATATGTGGAGATGTCTGCTTAGGTTACTGCCAGATGGCAGTGGAAGTTAAATTTAAAAATTTCAGGTTTTCACAGAACGTAAACTCCCATTACTCAGGCCACAGCCATCCAGTACACTCAGGGCACATGAAAGGCAGAGCACATGGATTTCATTCAAATCTTTCATTTATTCGTGTTTCAGTGATTGGGAAGCTGTCACTGGAATGAGTACCACCATCAATGCCGCCATCCGCACACGCACACGCACCAATTTCTCTGTGTCCATTACAAGAGAATGTGATTTTGCTTGGAAATGACCATTTCACATGTAACCAAATTGGGATCAATTTATGATAGGTTATAGAATAGGGTGAATCCAAATCCATTTATAATATAATTATGTGAAGAATAGCATCCATATAAGGAAAATAAAATTTGGTACCTGATATGGGAAAGAAAAGACCATGTAAGCATGAAGAAGGAGGGAATGATCAGTGATTTATCTATACTCTAAGGCTGGTAACTTTTTTTGCCATTGAATATAATCTGTAATCTGGAATGAGGCCAGGAAGGATGATTCCTTAAGAACTTCAGAGAGTTTATGAGTTTAACAACACCTTCAGTTGGACCACTCAATTTGCAATATTTTCTTGTAGTAGACCTAGGATGTCAATTTAAATTTAAGCAAAGCACATGAAAATGAGTTGGCCTTTATCATACACTTCTGCAACTTTGGTCATATTAGAAAATTAAAAATCGAAAATCTCTAGGCTCCTTGGGGTTGAACAGAAGATGTTTCTCATGCAACTTTTCTGTCTACTTATCAGACACTTAGGTTCCACCTGTTCTGCAGAGCACTCCATTCAGACTCATTCAGAAAGACTCTTTCTATAAATTACTATTATGTACTCACATCTCATCCAAAAGACAAATCTATATTTGCTGATTGCCCATGCCTCCAATGACCACTTGGATAATGCTTGCTAAGGCTTGTTTGGTTCCCCTCATGAATTCTTTCAACAAGTTCACATGAGGTAACTACTTTGTGGGTTTCTGTGCTAGCAACAGAAGGTAGGATGGAAATAATCTTGCCATAGTTTGAATATGATCCGTCCCCTGAATTCTAGGAAGTGCACAACATTCAAGATCTTATGTTAAAAATATGAAAAGGAGGACCTTTAATACTATTCTATTGTTTAGTGTTGTAGTCTATGGGAAGTGACCCAGTCACAAATACAGGGTCTCTATGATTCACACCTGGTAGGTTTATAAGGAAACAACAAAAGACCACAGGCATAGCGATAGACACATGCTCCTAACGTGGCAGGATATAGTTAAAACAGACCCTCAGCAGCACTTGCAGCCTTGAAAACAGTGAATAAAATGAACTTGTTTTATCATAAATGGCCCCAGGGATTTCACTATAGTAACAAAAGTCAAGTAAACTACCTTTCAATGGTTTTACAGCTTATATATTTCTATTCGTCTGGCTCTCCAAAAGCCATAGTTAATCTATACTTAGGAGATACTAAATAATCTTGTTTTCCTTGAACACACAAGGCTTTCTACTTTTTCAAGGGCAAGAAGATGTAGAATAAAGAGTGAAAAGTTCATGGTAAAAAATTAGTCTCTCTCATAGCCGGGCGTGGTGGCGCATACCTATAATACCAGCACTTGGGAGGCTGAGGCAGGAGGATTGGTGTGAGTTTGAGACCAGCCTGGGCTACCAAAGTGAGCTCAAGGCGAGCCTGAACTGCATAGCGAGACCCTGTCTCAAAAAGACAAAAAAAAAAAAAAAAAAAAAAAAAAAAAAAAAAAAAAAATTAGGCTCTGTCAAAACAGGTTTTGTGGAGAGCACACACAGGTAAAGGGGCGATCACAAAATGTACTTTCTGGAGCTGATGTGAGGGTTTATTGAGCTAACAAATGTCAAGCAGTTTAATGATGATCATTTGCCTTTCGAAGTTCTTACAAGCAACCTCTTCTTTCTTGCATTATCAGATGTCAATTTCTGCTTTTACCTGCTCCTTTAGCAGACAAGGAAAGAAAAGTCCTGGGATACTAATGATTCCAACTGACCCTGTTCCAGCAACAGAATTGCCTCTGCTACAAACATCCTGGAAAACTGGTATCAGATACTGACTTTAAAGACATAGTAGATAAGAGAAGTGAGAGGAAAGAATGATCTTTTGAGAAGAGCCAGCTGGAGTCCATAGACTGGGTCACAGAACAGCATTTAACTTCCATTTGTTCTTAAGGCTATTGATTTGCCCCAACACAGAGCCCCCGTGCCAGGCCCAATGGGCAGCTGACCTTAATGCCCTACTGGAGCAGCCTCTGCTTTCGTTTAATAACTGTCAATTTCCCACATTTTTTCTCTAAGTTTTGGGGATGGAAAATGAAAACTGAAAATCTTTTTAAGTCTTTCTACTTAATAACCTGTGGTATTACCACAGGTTATTAGTCAAATCTACCTCTTAGATTTGACTCATCTTGAGAGAAATTGACGACAGGAAAGTCTGTCGCATCATAAATACTCCAGTGGGTGACAAACAGATAGGAAAACATGGCATCATGTGTAATTAAGCTTCACAATGAAGGAAACTTCTGGTATTACACTCGTGCCCTTTTATACAAACAGCATTTAATTTGTGAGTCTCCTAAGGCCATGCTTTACTTCCTTTTAGGTCACATACAGTCATCCATCTGGGTCCCAGTTCTGCTTCTACAGATTCAATTGTGGATGCAAAATATTTTTCCATTAAAATGTTATCCACACTAGACATATACAGACTTGTTCTTATTCCATTAGCAACACAGTCAATAATATTTACATGAAATTTACCTTGTATTCAGTTTCATAATTAATCTACAGTTCTGTTAAGCAATATGGGAAATTTGCACTGTGTATATGTAAGTACTCATACCCTTTTATATAAGGAACTTGTACACTTGTGGTTTTGTCGTTCACAGGAGGTTTTGTAACCAATTTCCATGGACACTGTAGGATAACTTTCCTATGTGTCTATTTTTTTAAAATATACTGCCCACATGAATTCATTTCTGTTCATCTTTACTCTTTTACATGCTGTCCTCTTGTAGGGCAGGTGTAAAAGTAAGACAACTCATTGTACCTTCACTGAATATGACTGTAGACATATTTCCAGTCACTCAAACATTCAAGATATTTTGTTGAATTGTTTTATTTTTCATTATCCAATGCATCTCAATTTACTTGTGTCTACAATTCAGGCATTGAGCTATATGTCAAAAATAGAAAGATAGAAGTCTTTGCTTTTGGGGATCTTCCACTTCAGTGGGGAAAGATTAAAGAAGTGATTTTTGGAAAAAGATATGAACAATTGAAAGTTTTTTTTTAAACTGTTATTTGTGCAGCATTTAAAATCATCTCTAGAATATACTGTTGGCCTGAATTATTTCACTGAATACTGAGACACTATATTCAATAGCTATAACTTAAAAGGACCAATGGCTAATTTGGGTTCAGAGCATGCAAAGGTTCACATTCATAATAAATGACTCCCAGGCAGGGTGGCAAGGCTGAGAGACATGACATAGGACAATAAGCACAGGGTCTGGTGACTGAAAGCGGAGATCAGGGAAGAGATTTACAGACTTCTCTGCTACATCCCCAGTGGCCCATCACTTCTGCCCAGGCTTCACTTCCTACCGTCACATTTAGCTGTATAAAGACCCAACGCCCTCATCACTGTACTAAACCTCTGTGGATTATCATGCCTGCATTATCCAACCACGTCCCCAAAGCTCTGCTCATGAGCAACAAGGTTTGGGTGACATCTGGGTAAAACACACAACCATGTTCTCTCTCAGTTATTCTAAAGCAGGAGATTATTATTTCATTTTATAAAGAGGCTCAAAATCTTAAACAACATTGGTAGACAGATGCAGTTAAGAACGTGGACTTTAATTCATAGAGCAGAATGAATACAAGTTCTTCTGTACGTTTCATAAATTGGAAAACATCCACCTATTAACTTACACTTACTTTTGAGGAGGAGTTAAGTCAATTATCTCAGTAAAATGGCACACATAAGCTTTAAAGTCAAAAATCTTTCATATTACTTTTCTTTCCATCCTCCTCCTCCTCTCTTCTTCTTCATGATCCACAGGCCAAGGCTTGCCACCTGTGCATTGCATGAAAAGCATTGGCAAGCAGCACTCATTGTTCATAATTTTTGGGCTCAGTTCCTACGCTGCCATCTGGAACTGAGGCAAGGGTTCATCTTTAGAAATATGTGTGTTTGAGCAGCTGAAGGTATTATGACTTTAGTGGAGTCCCTCCAAGAGATATGGTAAAATCCTACCTCATAAATTAGGACTAATTTTGCTTTGAAAATAGGGATTCTAAACATACATTCAAGATAAGATAAGGTCATAAGAATGACACTAATATAATGGGACTGGAATTCTTAAAATAGGAGGTAGCTGTATGAGGAAAGAGCAGCAGAGACCAAGACTTAGGTGACAAACCTGCAAGCTAAGGAATAATAGCAACTCACAGCCACAACTAGAAGGTAGGAAGAGGCAAGGAGTTATTTGGTGAAGGATTTGAAGAAGTGATACAATCATGTTGACATTTAATCTTGGTCTTGGTACCTTGTATTAGTCAGCATTTCCATAATTGTACAAAATAGCCAACATGTGCAAATTAGAGAAGGAGAAGTTTGATTGGATTCAATTTCCCAGAGAATTGATACTATGGGAAAAATGGTATGGTAGAAGCAGATGACAGTGGAATGTTTTTCACATGACAGTCAAGAAGCAGAGAGAAAAAAAGAGTATCTAGGGCATGGCTCATCACATGTCTTTCCACTATACTCCAAGTCCTGAAAATATAGCTAGCTATAAGGTCATGACTCTATCAGTCTACTGGGGAGTATAGCAACCTGTGACTTAATGACATTGCAAAGGCTCAACTCTGAAAACCGAAGACCTTTGAAGGACACTTTATGTGGAAAGTATATCATTCTGGCCCTGGACCCTGTAACTCATGTCCATCTCATTATGAAATTCTTATAGTTTATCTCTAACAAATCTCCTAATATTTCTATGGGCACCATTTCTTCTGAGAGTGAAAGCAAACTTTTTTTTTTTTTTTTTTTTTTTTTTTTTTTTTTTTTTTTTTTTTTTTTTTTTTTTTTTTTTTTTTTTTTTTTTTGTATTTTGACTGGCTCAGCCTGCCCTGGGGGTGGGGCTGGCACAGCATGTGGTATTGGGGATCGAACCTTGGTCTCTGTGGTTGCCTAATCTTTCCTAAGAAGACAGAAAGTGAATTTTAAACAGTAATCCCTGTAGAAATCAAAAGGAAAGTTAAAAGTTTATAACACATTACTGAAGTGGAATCTTTTTGGGTCACAAATTTACAAGTGGTTTTATTCTTGAATAAAGTTATGCTTCCTTTCAATTTTTTGCTCTGTGTTTTGTCTCTTTTTCTTACTAGAAACTCAGCTAAAGGGAGTTGTAAACACTCATGCAAGAATCTAAACAACCACTATGAAGACAACAATAACAACTGTATTGATAATTGTGGCTGCCCTACTGATGAGTTCTCAAACTGTCTCATTGCTATATTTTTCTTGTTAAAATTAATGAAATTAAAAATAAGCCTGAATTACATGTCTCTTAAACGTCCTCTGGAGATTTATTAGTCAACTACTTTTAAATCTCAGTCTCTTACAATCCTCTTCCTCAGAACGTGGGCATACTGCAGACACATTTCCTGCCAGGGTTAGCACACATAGCCTCTAATCTAACTTGCAGTGGAGTCCTTGCTCTCACCTGAAACCTCCTGAGCCTGGCCTTCACTGTTTTCATTCTTGCAAGAGTTGTACTCTTCAAAGTTCTGACCAAAATTATTTAACAAGCTCTGCTACAGTGTTCTTGGGCTTCAAACCATAGTCTCCAAATTTTCCAAACTCCTCCTACGAACAAGTTTCAAATGCTATTAAACTACAAGTTCAGATACAATCACAGTAATGATCCTAATTTTCCTTTACCAGTTTCTGTATCAGTCAGCTTACTTATTGCTATACAAAATGCCAAGCATCCACAAGTACAAAGGGAGAAGTAAAATTTGGTTCATGATCTTTCAAAAGATTCAGATCTTGGTCCACTGATTTCTAGGGCATACCTGGCATCACGCAAGGGCCTATCACCTCAGACAGCCAGGACATAGGTGGTATGAAGAACCCAATAATGCCGTAATCTCCAAACATGCATGTCCAATGATACATGCACTTCTCCAACCAGTATTCATCTCTCAAGAGCAAACTTATCCAGGAACTCTTGCATGCATTAAACCAGTGATAAGTACAGTGGCCTTGGGATTCAATCAGTTCATGCTCTTGGTAGATGATCTAGGTCAAAATTATTTCTGGCTAGGGAGATTGCTCAGCAGTCTAAGAGCTTGTATGGCAAGCACAAGGACTCAGGTTTGAATCAGCCGCTGAAACCAGGAATGGTGGTTCATACATTTGGTCCCAGCACTGTGGAGGCTGAGACAGGAGGATCATTACTTGTCTGAGTTATGTAGAAAGACTCTGTACCAAACAAATTATTGAATAGAATTTTTTAAATGAATGTATGATTGTTACAAGCCATATGCATTGTGTCCCCTTATCAATGCAGACTGGGAAGCTAACGTAAGAGATCTTACATATTTCTTAAAAAGACATACTTTAGTATAGATATCAGGGTGGAGTTAAATTTTGATAACTAATGATATTTTTCTATGTTTCTTCTTCTTCTTCTTCTTCTTCTTCTTCTTCTTCTTCTTCTTCTTCTTCTTCTTCTCCTTCTTCTTCTTCTTCTTCTCCTTCTCCTCCTCCTCCTCCTCCTTCTCTCTCTCTCTCTCTCTCTCTTTCTCTCTGTCTCTCTCTTTCTGTCTTACACTTGTACAAACTAGGAATCGAACTCATGGCTTCACCCTTGCCAGGAGGGCACTGAGTCATTGAGTTATATCCCTACCCTCGTTTCATGTATTCTTGAAGATTTTATTGGTACAATTAATTTACAGAAAGCTATAACCATAAAGTCATAAGTGTTTGAGCTTGAATAAATATAGCATAGTGATTCACTACTTTTAGCTAAGGTGGAATTTTAGTACTAAGAAAAGAAGTGACTACTTGAAGATGAGAGATGGATTGACTCTAATTCCATTTTCTCCAAAACTTGAGCTGTGTCCTTTATCAAGTTCATTTTCTTTAGATTTCCAGTTTCAACAACAGAAATCTCTGGGCAAAATCCAAACATAACATTATATTAGCATCTCATTGTCCAAATATATAAAATTTGGACAATGAGATTCGAACAAGAATTTAACAGTTCTGCTTTTGAAGCAAACATTTGTACACAGGAAATATTTCAAGTACTGAGAAATGATGAAACCTTTATATGCAAACAAAATAATAAGCAGATGGCCACTGAGACTATTACTATCCTCATAAAGTAATAATTGTAGCCATAAACATTTTCAATATTTGCATTATTGATTTATAAAAACAGTTTAATGAAATTTTATTAGACATGTCACTGAGATATAAAATTTGAAATAAATAAGCCTCACAAACACATGTGAATCCATGTAAGCCTGTGATAAAACTATGCAATTTGATAAGAAAAACAAAACTAAGGTCTCTCATTTTTGTGTTATCACATCTTTGCCAAAAACAGTAGTATGAAATTTTAGCAAATATGTTAGAAAACAAATAATTTTATATAGTATGTTCAAGGTTTTACATTAGAGGATCATTTGTCCACATGATTTAAGAGAAATAAAATAAGTGCCTATTTAACCATACAATTTTAGACTTAGAAATTGACGTTGAAGGGCAAAACTTAGGCAGTTTAACACGTTGATCAAATAATTTTCAATATTACTAATTATCAATTTATTTTGGCAACAAGGGTATCTTGAACTACATTATACATTTGGATAGGATGTGTGTACTGGGGATTGACCTCAGAATTTTATGACTGAGCTACAACCTCAGACATTTATAATTACAATTGATTATGACTATGATTATTATTGAGACAGGGTCTTATTCAGCTTCCAAGCTGAATGACATGGGCTCACATTTTCAATTGTCCTGCCTCAGATTCTTAGAGTGCTGACATTACAGGTATTCACCCTATGTCTGATAGTGCTGGCCCTAGTATGAATTGCTGAATCATTATGGTGGTCATCTAATATGGCTGAAGCCCTTACACAACAGTTTATCTTCCCAAAGACCACCTCGCCCTTCTTCTCCAACTCAGCCAGGGTGCAATTTCCTTCCACCTGTCCCACCACCTCAGGGAAGGCTCCAATCAGCTCCTCAGGTAAATTTAAATATGCTCCTCAAATCTTACCCCTGGCAAAGGCCATAAAAGCCTTAGCCTCCCTTTGTTCCAATTCAGAGAATTTCTTATCCTCCCCGAATTCTCTCCCTGTCCTCCAAGAGAATAAAGCCCTTTTCCCTTTTTCCTTCTGCCTATTTTTCTGCTGCAACACCGTGAAAAACCTATCTCAGACAATAATTTTAATAGAATACAATACTTAAATTATTATACCAAGCATAGCAAATTAAGACATATATTAAAATATAATGGTCTCCCTATATATGTATGTATACATATATAGAGATATATATTTCTCAAAATAAAAACACAAGTTAAACATTTCCCACTAAGCTGATATATATGGTTTATCTTCCTCCCAGTCCAGTCAGCATATATGCTCACTTAATATAACCATATCTGTTCCTACATCTGCATTTGTGTGTGTGTGTGTGTGTGTGTGTGTATATATATATATATATATTATATATATAATATATATAATAATATATAATATTTTGAAGATACAGATATATAGGCATATATTTCAAAATATAAAAATTACTGCAACTCAAATTATTTTCCACATCCTTTTTAAAATGTATTTTTGGGATTACAGGATCTCACTACACAGATTGGACTCATAGTGATCCTCGTGTTTTCAGCCTCCCAAGTGCTGGGTGCATGTGTCACCTTGCCTGTTCTCAATCTCAGTCTTAATACGTCGCAGGGGCAGTGCTGCCACAGTATGCCAGGGACTGAACCTGGTCCTTGCAACTGCCTAAGCAGTCACTTTAGTTCTTTGAGAAAAATCTGGAAATTAAACCTGTGTTGAAAATAAAAGTTACCAGACATTTTCAGAGCAATTACTGGGATACAGAGAAGCAGATATCTGATCTACTGTGTAGGGGTGGGTTATAAAAAATTCATTGTTAAGGGATGAGCATGAGTAAGGATCTTGACAAGTGGTGTTTGTTATCTCAGGGCTTCAATTTTTCTCTCTTCCATTCATTTTACCCTTTTGTGCTCAAACTGCCCTTGCACTTCAACTAAAGTTGTATGCTCGCTCTCCCAGACTCATATCTACTTCACAGCTAATTAGTTAATCTGGTAATGAAAAATTACCCAGGTGAATTAATCTTCATATTTGTATGTAAAAATGTAGAAAAAGAGTGACTATTCCTGGTAACAGAAGCCATAGCCTGTGAGGTGCTGCGTGGATTGGCAGCTCTGCTTTCTAACACGCCACATGGGAGAAGCCAGTGTTCGATGAGGGAAGAAGAAGCCAATAGCAGTGGGAGGTACAGATCCATGCCAGAGTGACCTGGCAGGAATTTCTTTGGATTTTGTACTGCTGTGCACATCATATGACTTGGCTGTTGAACCTTTAGTTTATGAAGAATCTCTACTATCTCCCTCATCAGACTATTGGCTTTTAAAACTGTTTTACTTAGTTTCCCTTAAATGGCAACCACAAAAAATGAAGTATGACAAAAATAAAAGTTTACAACGGAAGCTACTATGCCCTAGAAAAGGTTAGAATATGCACAAATGCTGTACCATAGCCAATGAGCTTAAGAGATAGAATTAGAAATCTGGCTCAGAGTCAGATGACAAAGGACTTAGCCATCCATAATAACATGAAATCTAAACGGTAACCAACACAAAAATTCCTATAGGATTTTAGTGGAGGACTAGCATGGCTCATTTGTTTCAAATATTACTTTAGTGAAGGTCTCTAGAAATCTTTGATATGTCACAAAAC
The DNA here is from genome assembly GCA_004027025.1 of Myocastor coypus. Taxonomy (NCBI): domain Eukaryota; kingdom Metazoa; phylum Chordata; class Mammalia; order Rodentia; family Myocastoridae; genus Myocastor; species Myocastor coypus. Next base: position 35,744 of record PVJA010011109.1, on the reverse strand, counting down.
AAAAACAAAAGTCCAGTTATCTTTGTTATTTTTCTCATATTAGTAAGGAAAAAATAACCTACACTCAAAATTTAAGAGAGAAAGGTTTGGGCTGGCCAAATAGCTCAGTGGATAAAAGCAACTGCAAACAGACAGAGGGGCGAGGGGTTCGTTCCCCAGGTCTGCCATTCTGACCCTATGCCTGGGTCTTACTGAAACAGCAATTGAGACTGGGTATGGTGGTATGCGCCTGTGATCCCAGCTTTTGGGAGGCTACAAACAGGTGGATCACTATGACTCTGACCTACTAGTGAGACCCCGAATACACTGTAGACCTTTCCCTAAAAATATTTTTTCTATATATTTTCAACATATATATATATATATATATATATATACATATATATGTGAATATATATGTATATATATATATATGAACAAAATATATATATATATATATGAACAAAGCTTTTGCAGTTCACAGTTTGTAGAATTTTTGGTCCATAATTAGCTTGATCCAAATCAGGCGGCAAGGTAGACAAGCAGCACAAAGAAGTAGCAGTTCATGGCAGGAAGAAAGCCGCAGAAAAAGTAGAGTATGACCAGTGCTCCCTACTGCTTCTACTGCTTATGTCTTGTCCAGGCTATTTAAGGTCTGTGGCACTCACATCCTCAATCACAGTGCCCTGGAGCCCAGTGTTTCATCATGAATCAAGGCCAGTATTGAGCATCCTAGATCCAGACACCTCTGAGAAGCTCTACCTATGATTACGGGATGTTTTAATGGTATATCTAGACACAAACTGTAACCTTCTGCCCCTGGGCCCCCAAAGACTTAAGTTCATCCCCATTTACACAAAAGGGATTTAGTGTATCTAAATGTTGCTGAAGTCCTAACAATTTATTTTTTTTTAAATTTTATTTATTTATTTTTTCTTGTTTCAGAACTTTTGTTTGTTTATTTATTTATTTTTATGGCCAGCTCAGCCCTCCCTGAGGGCAGGGCTGGTGCAGCATGTGGTGTCGGGGATCGAATCGTGGTCCCTGTAGCTGCCTAAGCTTTACTAAGCAGGTGCTTTAGACCACTGAGCCATCCTGCCAGGCCCCTGAAGTCCTAACAATTTCAACATTGCTGTAAAGTCCAAGTTTCAACCCTTCTCTAAGAATAAAGACAAACTAGCTGTGAGCCCCTATACATGTGAAAAGAATGCTGAATACTTCCAACATTAGACTGTAAAATGTGGACATTTCTATTCCAAACATGGGCAGCAAGCATGGGATAAAATCATGAGCAAGATCCAGTAGGATCCCAGAATTCTACTACCAGCACTCCTGGCACTCTGGGGGAAAGTGGTGAACTCCAGAGGGTTGGGTGACTCCTCCTCTATGGATTTTGCTACAGTGATGACTCCAATGACTTCTACCTGAGGGGTCATCTTGGCCCATTGTGCTTGCAGTTATTCTCAGAAGATCCATATTTTTCACTCTCTGAATTTCTGAGAGTTTCAGTGTATCTTCAGCTTCGCCCTCACAAGATCACACACTTTTCTTCATGGACACCATCCCCAGAGCTCCCAACCCTGCTTCTCACATCTGGGTGGAAGCCTCTATGACCCCAACACTGTCATTCTACATGCACCTAAAAACATAATCATTTAGATAATGCCACATCTGACTCCTAGAGCCAGAGCAGTGGCCAGAGTTCTCTCTCTCTCTCTCTCTCTCTCTCTCTCTCTCTCTCTCTCTCTCTCTGTTGGTTGTAGGGATCAATTCCCTATAAAATAAATCGGGAGAAACATTTCTTTAGGCTGTCACCCTTCTCGTCTGGTACTCACTTCTCAAGGCAAATTTATATTATCATATTTATTTAATTTTGGTGGGTGCACCAGGGATTATACTCAGAACCTTGCACTTGTAAAGCATGCACTTGTGCAGATAAGCTATATTCCCAGGCTTTCAAAGCAAATTTTTACCTTTGAAATTGAGGCAGCAGAGGATAGAGTTCTTTTGGTTCCTGTGAAGTTCTCAAGTCTTCTTTTCTGTTGTCATCTTTGGAAATAGGTGGAGTTTTTTTGTTGTTGTTGTTTGTTTGTTTTTTCTAGTCTGTTCAGTCATTACTTTTCCTTTCTCTCCTCTTTGCAGCTGTCTTTCTGGCTAAATTCATGATATTCTAAATCAAATTCTGCCAGGCTCTTTGCTCTAGATTCTTAATATAAATCTGACTAAAGCCTCCCACAGTAGCCAGGCCAGTGCCTCATTGTGAGACTGGCTTGAAGTTTGCTTTGCAAGATTAATTAGCCCAGCACCCTTAATCTCAGTCGAAGGCAAAGTTTTTCTGGACTTCAGCAAAATTAAGGAAATATTCTGCCGGTGTACTTCATGCACGGTAAGTAGTATGAGAGCAAATTTCCTTCCAGGCAGGAAATTTCTGATCTAGACCTTTACTGGAAGAATTTCTATCAGTATTCTGATCTTCTGAGGTCTAGCCAGAAATTTTCATCAAGTACATGTTCCACATTCAAGCTCTCCTTTTTCAGATGGCCTCTTCAAACCTTACATACCTCTTCCCCTTCCCACAAGTCATCTTTACAGGTTCTTAAAGCACAAGTTTAGGTAGAGTCGCAGAAATAACCTCCTTCTCTAGTGTCAAATTCTGTCTTAGTTATTTTCTGCTGATGCTGAGACAAGGTGTCCCACACTCAAAGTTAAAGAGAGGAAGTTTTGTGTAGCACACAAATCGCAGAATTTTCACATCATGTTCTACATGTTCCGATGTAAGGCAACATGACACATAGGCATTGGAGAAGACACAGTCCACAGTGCCAGAAGGTAGCAAAGCAAGCAAGGGATAGCTATTTCCACCCCTTGTATTTTATTTAGGCTAAGTAAGAATGATAGCAAACACATCCTTAATCTCAGAGTCCTCAGTCTTAGCATTGCACTAAGAATCAATCTCAGCATTACACATTATAAATTCAGCCACCCTGAGAAAGCCTCACAGACTGCATGAGACTTGGGGTGGGGGAACATTTAGACACAAGCCATGATGCCAATTATTCAAATAATATGGTGATAGACATTATGGATGATGCTAAAGATTAGAATTAGTGAAGTAACAGAAAAATAATAGAAGAAAAACAAAATAATTTCTAAGCAGGCCATATTGATCTGCCTGTGTATTTTTTTTTCATAAACTGTTTAATATTTTCTCAGTGTCACAGCTTAAAAAGAAAAATCTAAGAAAAATTCACTGTACTTATTTTGTGTTTTTATTGCCATGGCTTTAAAGTCTTCATTTTGAGAATAGTAGACAAAACACAGTTATTTTTCACTTTCGGATTCACAAAAATTATTTACATTTCCAGACAGCTTGTTGACATTGATATGTGAAGTAGTTTTATAGTACAACAGAGATAATTTCATTTGCACAATCAAACATTAAGAAAAGCGTGAAGAGATATTGAAGATGTTATGAATGGAAACGGAAAATTCTTGAAAGAAATGAATCCCTTTTGTTTTCCAACTTTCTCGACCTGTGGAGCTCGAAATGCCACTGCTTAAGGAATCAGGTCCCTTTCTGATTTAAAGGGACTTAATCTTACCAAGTGAGATCTCACTAGCCTGTGACAATCCGTGTCCCCAACAAGGACCAATTTTTCAAAGTGAGTAGGAGGGAAAGCCTCAGCTAAGGCCCCCACATTCTTGGCTAGAAACTCTGAGAGCTGCATGACCTTTGTTCTTAGAGAGAGAAAATCACGCTTTCAAAAAGCATATAGAGGAACAGATCTTGGGACTCACGATACAATTAACACAATCAGGTCACAGTCTTCAGTAGCATTGGTTTCTCCAAAAAGAAATGATGATAACGAAACAAAACAGCAAAGGAGCTACTCTACTATTATTTACGTGTCCAGCTACAAACGCAGCCACTGGCACTTATTATTAGTAACCTCTTCCTTCTTTTCTTCAGGTACTTACAAGATCATAAATGACTCCCACTTATAAGCTGAACAGATATTTGTTAGTATTTCATATTTTTTCAGCTTTATTTCAAATAAAAGACAAATAATAGAAGGTTTTTATCCAAAACATTCATAGACAACAGCAACAACAAAACCAACCAACTTTTCTTTGATCTTTGCGAATTTTCAGGAAATAATTTTTTTTTTTTTAGAATTTTTAATTAATTATTTTTTTTGTTGTTTCAGAACCTTTATTTATTCACTCATGTTTATGGTCAGCTCAGCCCGCCCCGAGGGCAGGGCTGGCTCAGCCTGTGGTGCTGGGGATCAAACCGCGGTCCCTGAAGCCGCCCAAGCTTTCCCAAGCAGGCGCTTTAGACCACTGAGCCATCCCGCTGGGCCAGGAAACAAAATTTCTAATGTTTTAAAAACTGTAGCAATTGTACTAACTTGTAAGAGTAGGAATTGGATAATTCTTTCATTCCTTCCTTATTAACCTTTTACATAAAGAAGTATAATGGGAAAATCATAGCATTGTTTGGGAGATGCAACATGAGAAGATAAGTATAAATTGAGAGCATTGTCTTTCATGTTGGGACTGAAAATGGTTACCCTGTGTCAACAGCCCCATCATCTGTAGGTACCGGTTTCTTCTTATGTATTTGATAGACTCCACGTATGAAGCTTGAAGTGGAGGAAATGAAAAAGCCATTTTCACCTTCTGAACATAGATAACTTTTACCAAAATGTCCACAGTTGAGTCTAGTTAATATACGTTATGGTTTGTACCTAGTTGTCCCACCAAAGCCTCATATAAATCATGGGACTGTTAATTCTTTGGCTGGAAGGGCGGGGCCAAATGACCAGGGCGAGCTTGAGGGGCGTGGCCAAGAAAAAACATTCAACTGACAGCATGTGTTGTCAGAGCCCCTCCCCAAGTCGGCTGCCTCACAGACTTGTGGAGCAGATCATCCTGGACATGACAGCACCCCAGCCTCTCCTCCAGACCCTATAAAGTAGGGGCAGCGTCTTGAAACCTACAGTAACTGTGAGCTAAATAAACCTTTCCTCCACTAAGCTTGTGTGTCTGGTATTTGTCTCAGCAACGACAGAGGAGTAACTAAGACACTATAATAATAAAATATGTCCATCGGAGATCTAATGGCCAATTATAACTTGGCTGCAATTATTCAGATAGTGTTCAGAATCTGGTAAGAGTAAAAGAATTGATATAAAAAGAGAGTTGGTTAATTTGCACTACTTTATCTTAGTGCCTTGAAAAGAAAATTTGTGATGTGATCTATTCTGTTATGGCTTACGGCTAGGTGTGTCCTGAAGACCTCATATAGGGTTCACCGTGGGTGTGAGTGGCATCAACCAAAGGCTGGGAAACCTGGAAAGGACAAAATACAGAGTCAGGCTACTGATGCAGCTTCCTCTGTACCTCAAAGTTTTGTGGCCGTTTTGCCTCTGAGCACCATGAACTTCCTCTTTGAAGCCCCTCTGCTGTGTCACCTTGCAGGTAGACAACTAACTACAAACTGAAAGGGCTACAAATTGTGAGGAAAACACACACACACACACACACACACACACACACAAAACTTTCTTCTTTTAAATTTAGGTGTTGTATATTCATCTCAGCACAAACAAAACTATCTAGATACATATGTTTCTCTTCTTTACAGGAATCTTTTTTGGTATATGTGTGGTACCCAGTAACTACCTTGAAAGATAATAATATGCAGTTTAGTAACTGTTGCTACTATTTCACTCTTTCGTTTATGAAAATTTACTTTGTTTTTCATAAAGTAAAAGAAAAATGACAGATCAATATGAGGCTACTTGCCGGGCGTGGTGGCTCACCTCTGTAATCCCAGCACTTGGGAGGCTGAGACAGGAGGATCGCTGCGAGTTCGAGACCAGCCTGGGCTACAAAAGTGAGCTCAAAGCCAGCCTGAACTGCATAGTGAGACCCTGTCTCAAAAAGCCAAAAAAAAAAAAAAAATATGAGGCTACTTGATAAAATTTTATAGTTTCAAAATATTTGAGCAACTTGAAATTAATTTGAGTATATGATTAAGTCTTCAGTAACTCACTGTTGGCTGGCAATTGACATTGAGTTTCAAACCACACTAAAATGTTAGTTTTAAACATATATTTAGAAAGGTATTTGGCTGGAGAACTTTTAAGAAATTCATTTTCACTGTGTCTGGATAGAAACAAGGTTATACTTCTACTTGGACTACTAATTTTATTAGAGGGAAACCTTATAAAACTAGGAAGAAAAAAAATTACTTTCTGCCCTGGCAAATATTTATGATTTAAATTTTAATCAAATTGGCTTTTTTATTTTTTTCATTTTCTTTCAAGACTAGAAATTTGATATCAGTCTCAATTGATCTCAGCAGAGTACAAGAAGCAAAGAGAAGTCATATCATAAGAAAGCATTTCAGGACAGATTTTGTAATGTAATTATAGTTCTATCATCCACACCACTATAATTTCCTGTCAATCACCATGCTGATGAGTGATCTTACCTTCCAAGGTGCAACCCTCCTTATCTGTAACTATCTCTGGGATGAAGCTCCATGGGAGAAAACTTCCCATTTAGAGCTATTTGGAAATAAGATTCAACAATGCTTACATATATATTTTTTTTTGTCCCCGGGAGTCATTTTTAGGTAGTAAAACCCGTTCCTGTGTGGCTAAAGCCTCAGTGCAAGTTGTCAAAATAAGCTATTTGTGCTCTCAGCTCATTCTTCCTTTTCCTGACATGTACATCTCTCCTGAATGATCAGTCTAAGATAGAGGTGAAGGGGAGGCTCAAACGTCCCACACAAGCCACACTTTTGAAAGTGGATTTGTTTTTAAGGTAAGTATTTTAAGAATTGATTCAATCTCAATCTTTTTTTTTTTTTTTCCCAATCTCTGCACACCTTGCTTTCTTTTTCATGTTCCTTGCTGCTATATCTCCTGGGGATACTACATTCCGAATTATTTTCAGAAATAATCTTTCCTAATACATTAACTAATTTTTTGACAAATTGAAAAAAATCTGTCGTGTCAGTTATTCTACCATAACATTCTCATATAATAACTTGTTCTTCAGTATATGCCTATTCCAATTATTCTGTCTTATAAACTGGAAAAATAAATACATGTGCTTAAAACTTACTGAAATCTAGTAATGATATTCCCCATGTTGATCCTTTTCCACTGTTTGCTTATCCCAGGTTATTATAGTTAAGATGCCAGTTTCTGTCCCTTTAAGTCAACAAAGGTGTTTATATTGGAGTCAGCTCTGAGCTGCGTCTTAAATAAATAAGACTTTTATTTATTTATTTATTTATTTATTTTTACTTTTTTTTTTGGTCTTTTTTGAGGCAGGGTCTCGCTATGCAGCTCAGGCTAGCCTTGAGCTCACTTTTGTAGCCCAGGCTGGTCTCGAACTTGCACCGATCCTCCTGGCTCAGCCTCCCAAGTGCTGGGATTACAGGCGTGAGCCACCACGCCCAGCAAATAAATAAGACTTTTAAATTCTGCTAATCTGAGAAGTTACAGCATGAGGAAAGTACAGAAATTATAAAATGAAAATCATGTTAGAGGTGGATTGAACTTTTCAATTAAGATATGGAACAAGTTCATCAGAATCTGGCATTGTGGGTGATTGGTTAGAAGTCATTTATCAGGGTCATATAGGAAAAGATTTTGCAAGCTAGTCTAAAGAGTTTGTACCCCAATAGGGTACAATTCAAAGAGAAATGAAAAGACCTGACAGCTTGTTCACATTTATAAAGCTCACTTTAAGTGCAGAATACAAAATTCATCTGGGAGAAACATGAAGTGGAATGACAAAATAGGCAGTAGTGGTAGATATTTTTACTTTTTAAATTGTCCAGTATCTCATCTATTCCCTTCTTTTCAGATAAATTCCCAAACCATGCACACTTCGGAGATGTAGCCCACACTATTCGATTTGGAATATGAAAAGGGAGAAAAATCCTCCTTTTTAGCACATGTAAACCAGAAATCGCTTCTTAACTTAGGCTGAGTACCCTCTAGACAGAGTTCTGGGATGAGTGGTTCATCTAAACTGAAAAGGCCCATGAGGATTCTCCCTTGACTAATTTGGAAGCATCAAGGCAGTGGGAGTGTCTTACAGTAAGATGAGAGGCCAGAGAGACTTTCGCTTTTCATGTCACGTGGCTCCTAAAAGAAGTAGTTGACTTAAAGGACCCTAACATTCATCTTTGCTGATAGCAGTCTGCCCAAATGACTTAACTACCTTGCAGTGAGCATCCACATTTTTAAGGTTCTATCACTTCTCCACATTGCTATACTGGTGACTATTTTTCCGGCACATAATCCTAGGGGTGAGGGTTATCAAGGCGTACTCAAAGCATGGCAGGTCCAGGAAGGCACAGATCTATGACACAACTTAATGTGAAAGAAACCAATGACACAATAATATTGATACATTGTATGTAAAATATGTAGTATTTGCATTGGTCTGGAATTGTACATAGCTTTGTTACTATTCTTTTTGCTTCCTTTATGTGTAGCATACCATGTAAAGAATGGCATGGTTTAAAATTATATTTTCCATTTTTACTGTGTTAAATGTACTTTTCCTCAAAATAGATTCTATTTATGTGTATTCCTTGAAAACAAGAGTCGTGCTTAATCCCCTACCAATCGCTGAGAACTCTGCAAATATAAGCAGAAAAAAAATCTCGGAAAGTAGAGAAGACAATGGAAAACTAAGTGGAACACAGCAAAGCTTATAATATAGAATATTGAAAATGAAGTTACAAAAATATATAAAGACAGTCATGCTTGTTTTGTACAATAGTGACACTGAGGTTAAATATGCAAATAGGCAGGCAGGTCAAACCCCAATGAACCAGATCATGTTGGCACTCCTCTAAGTCTTCAAGGACCAGATTTTCATAGAGAAAACTGGAAAATACCTGGCTCAAGCAACTAAGTAACTTGCTTTGCAACCACCACCGACCATGTGAACAATTCCAGTTAGCACTAATAAATTTTGTGGGTGAATTTGTGCCTCCTGATACATTATCTGGCAATGGTGCTTGTGGGGAAGAGACAAATGGTTTTAGGGTAAAGAAAAAAAAATCCGATGCTATTATTCTCAAAGAATTTCAAAAATGTAGAAGAGATTGGCACAAAGCTTTGGTAAAGTCTACTCTACTGTATTATTGGACTTAGTAGGTAACATCTCAGCAAAAGCTGAGAACTACCGAGTATGTGTCATCTGAATTTGCTGACCCCTATCATCTTTACATCTTCTCCTCTATCTATCTAACATTAATTTCCAAGGACTGTGCTAAACCATATACCATATATATATATATATATATATATATATATATATATATATATCCTCATAGATCTTTTGTAACATTCCTAACAGTAATGATATTTTCCATTGACTACAGTAAAGTTAATTTTTTGAAGTCACGATTTATCTTTCTTATAGCACATTGTATTACTCCCACCCAAAACAGTGAATTATTTACTTGCTTTGTGAAAAGTTAAGTTCACAAATTGAGAGAAAAGTTAAGTTCACAAATTGGTGTAACTTGTTACACCAATTTAAAAGACTAATTTCTCTTGAACCCAATCATGTACCTCCACAGCAGTGACAGGATGGAAATTATGACTCTCCGAACAGAATCTTTCAATATAAGAGCTATACCTCACCTCACAGACAGTAATTCTGATCCAAATCAGTAGCAAGTGATAGTTTAAGTAATGTGTGATATGGTCTAAAAATAAGAAGTTAACAATTTTATTTTATTTTATTTTATTTTTTTTAAGAAGTTAACAATTTTAAACTGACCTCAAAGCCAGTCATAATCTTGCACAATTAATGAGTTCGATTTGAAGATGTTGTGTTTTTATTCTTAGGAAAAATGTTTTTAGATTTTCTAACCCCCCCCCCCCACACACACATCTGTAACCATAGGAAAATAAGAAAGCTAAAGATGAAGTACAAGGAAGTGAAAAGAGAATAGCAATATTAGAGAAGAAAACATTAGAGAGAAATGTAGACTGAAGCTTAAAATTCTGCTAACGAAATATTATCAAAATCACACTTCTATTTAAACAGTAGAACTGTCTGAGCCTACATGCTCAAGAAAACATAATAAATAGCTCTGGAATGCTTTATAAGGCACATCTACGAAAGTAATGTTCTCTGTAATGATGATGGAGCTCTTCACCATCCGTCATGTGGCGTGTTCATGAAGGGCATCCAAATTTTAATTAGCTTATGCTAAACGGCTTTAGTATCAATTTAGTCAAAATGTGACACTTGGTAGAATTGTTTGGATGGCCGCTAGGAATAATAACTCAAGGAATAATAATCACCAAGAGAATTCTGTTTCATCAGCGGGCAGTGATTGTTATAGGAATCAGGAAACCATCTGGAAATAGCACAGAGAAAAAAGAGGAAAGAAAAATCATTTGAAAAGACCAAAGGAACTATTTGCTATTCTTTCAGTGTGACAAATTAAAGCCATCAAAGTTACAATTGAAAAGAAATTTAATTATCATTGCAAATAATTGAACACACATACACTCACCATATTTACAATCCCTTTGACCATATGCAGACACACTGGATCGTGCACTACATTCTGTAAGAATTAGGACAGTATACTACCCATATTTCTATTTATTATAATGCTGTGGATAATCATGTGTATCACCCTGTGGGTAGCACTTGCCTTCATCACAACTTAAAATTGTAATCATATTTCCTTCACAAGTTCCTTAGAAATGGCCTTTAGCAAGCTATGCATTTCGCTTTTCAGGTCTTAACTTTTCAATGTGTCATAATAATTGGGAATACCAATTGCAGAATAAAGTGGCCTTTATATTCCTGGTTTAATAGTTTAACAAAATCTGAAGACATACAAGGATGATTATGTTTAATAATTTATATATATATATATGTATATATATATATATATATATATATATATATATATATATATATGAATAGCAGTCCAGCCCATCTAGATTTTATTGTTCACTAAGTACTAGCTATGTGAGCAAATAATACTCTTTGAAAGCCTGGTTTCTGATCTGTAACAAAACCATATTATTACTCTCCACAAAACTGTATAAGTATATCATAAATGATGGATTTATGTGCTACTTTCATTGAAAATAGCTCTATTCATTTTATAATTTTATCTCAATCCTAAGGACAAGAAAGATTAAGTTGATCATGTGTAATGTTTGTGAGCGAGAGCTCTACCTCTTGAGGCTAGTAGATGCTTAATTAATGCACTAGATACTTATGAGGAAAAAATAAATGGAAAGATTCTTGGGCTTGTAGAGGCTCAAATTTTTACTACAGGATAAAGTGGAATGCAGTGTATCAGTAAAGATTATTTATGGCTTCAGTTTTCTTGGATCACTTTGCAGAAGCCTTTGGAGGTAGGACAACAACAGTGTAGCATAAACTCAGAGAATGAAATTCAGAAAGATCTAAAGAAAAACACTGTATAGGTGTAAGTGTCTCCATGATGCAATGGACTAGGAAAAGTCTGCAGTATTCTTGTGAGTTGCAGAAATCAGTATCTTTTATGAGATTAGGTGGATTCATGGGAGTGGGATTAGGATTGAAAATGAAGGTGAAGCAAGTCTTAGAAGATTGTGGTAAAGAGCTTTCCATGTTTGATTTCTTTTTCATTCACTGTATTAAAGAAGAAGTGGGCCAGGAGAAAGCCTATACACGAGCAAGGAAAAGAAAAGAGACAGAAGCAGAGTAACAAAGCAATCATATAAAATTCATAGTCACATCATAACTGATTGAAGCACATCAGTTGTTAAAATGCAATTTGCTGTTAAACTTGTTTATTATATATATATTATATATAGTATCACCTGTTTTCATAGTTTACTCAACCAGGATGGAATATATACACACACACACATATATATATATATATATATATATATATACACACACAGTATCAGGGATTGAACTCAGGTCTTTGTCTTGCTAGGCAAGCGCTTATTCTACTGACTTATCTCCCTGGTGTCTTTAACAAGTATCTTTCTAATTATGCTTTGGATACCAAAATAAAATAGAGCTAACACTTGTGCAATGGCATTTAGTGTTTATAAGGCCTTTTTTTCACATGCTATTATTATTCCACACCTGTTTGAGTATAATTTGTAGTGGCAGAGACCAGCCAAAGTATCATCAAAGGTTTTCTTCTGCCTGCATGAGGAGTTGAAATATGACCATGGAGACTGCCTGCTGAGACAATCAAAATGAATATTTACTTAGGCTAGTAATGATCAGTGTCTTCTGAGTAACATGGAAATTGAGTTCAACTCTCAGAATAAAGCAGAGGTTCTGAAGCTTAGTAAAGCAGGATTGCCTAATGCACTCTCCCACATAATTGCTTGCCTTTTGCTGAAACTTTCACAATACAGGGATCATTTACGTGCAGTTATACATTTTACTGTTGACTGCACGCTTATAGAACACAGTGAGGAAAAAGGAACCTACCGTACTAAGAATTCATCAAACATCCACAATTGCTCCTTTTCTAAGAGCCGCTGAGGAGAGTCTTAGCACTGGCTCCATTTATGAGCTATCAAAAACTGTCAATGGCAAAGGCCAGAAGTAGAAATTGGAGCTGAGTTCAGCTCTTGCTTCAACAGGTAACTGCTCTATGACCTTATGTAAACAATTTTCCAAAATTCGAAAGTGAGAGGAGAGGATACAGAATGAACTATTTCGCAGAAAACTTCAAGAACATCTTTTGCTTTGGTCTGAATTGGAATAACAAGATCTGGTAGAAGCAAGATAGAATTTGTTTGCTTTGCCCTGGAGTGGTGGTGTGCACCTGTAATGCCAACATTGTAAGGCTGAGGCAGGAGGATCTTTAGGAGTGTGAGATCACCCTGGGCTACAAAGTGATCTCAAAGCCAGCTAAAGTGCGTGGTGATATCCCGGGTCCAGAAAACAAAAACAAAACAAAACACAAAAATAATGATAAACCTGCTTACAACCTCCCTTGGGAGCATAAGATACACAGGAAGTCTTAATGTACCTAGAGCAGACTTACTTGTTGCTTTTACTCATTTTGATGCAATAAGTTGAGAGTTGATGAATTAATTTGCCACTAGAAATAATTTGGTAAATACGTCAGTCTGTCTCCTGCTCTGGACTCATTAAATTGTGCATATATACCCATGCTACGCAAAGTTCAGTCCTAGGCCACTTTCTGAGGAGAAGTTCCTAAGCCCAGGGCAATGAAAGTTTTATTTTCTTTGGTTGTTTAATGTAACAGAATTCTTCTGTAAATTTGATTGGAATGGAATTATTCATCTTTCCCACATAGTTCAAATAAAATAACTAACAGCGATAGGTTAGTGAATCAGAAAGAAAGGACACTGTATGAAAGAATGACTCATTTTGTATTACATTGTTACTCTGTTCTGCGTTCTGTGCCTTATGTTCTATGAATAAAATGACTCAAGGCAAAACTATTATGCTTATTAAAATTATTTGAACATTAAGTGATTCTTACTAATAAAAACTAATTTATGGGATTGTTTTGCTTTTTAAAAACATTTAACAACAAAGTTTAAGAATATATAGAATGCCAAGATATCAAAAATAGTTAGGAAAATGTACCAAACAGTGGGATGCCTGAGAGACATAAATGAGATGATCCTTAAGATTGTCCTACCTTAATGCCATGGCAAAGTGTTCCAGTATTTTATAAATAAAATAATATAAACTCATGTATCAGTGATTTTAGCAACTAGGGAGACCATGACAGCTGCCCTGTATTCTGGTAGTGGAATGCAGAGGAGAGTTTTGAAGACAGAACCTCAGAGATGAGAGCAGAGTCCCTCTCAAGAAATTACTGGAGGCCAGCCAAGTAGATCAGCGAATTACAGTGCCTGGTTGGGGCTTCATTCTCATCCTCAGGTCTGCAGTGCTGGCCCCACCCCCGGGGCACACTGAGACAGCTGTTGAGACTGAGTGTGGGGTGGCATGTGCTTTGGGAGACTGTAAACCAGTGGATCACTACAACTGCAATCTAGTAGTGGGACCCTGAACACCCTGTAGACCCTTCCCTAAAATAAAAAAAAAATTGAAAAATAATAAATCAGGCAAATTGGTAGATCATTTGCATAAGAAACCATTGAGGTTATGCCTGGTATTCATGGAAAATTAAGAAGCCTTGTAATCTATCATGGGTGAGAGAATCGTGTATGGTGACACTGATTTGTAGAAGTCTGTTCATGGAGACAGAGCAAAGGAATCTGTGTGTGTGCTCCTGATACAAATACATACATATAACTACTCCATTGTGAAACCATCAGTGTCTTCACTAAAATACATATAAATCTATAGTGTCTCATCTAATCCACTGCCACAAAGGTCATTTTACCATCTTCTTGCTTCTCTGCAAACTTTCTGAGCAATCTGATCAACATCGAGTGATACCCACTTATTTAGCTGATTAATTCCACTATGCCCATTGGAAGTTCAGAGTTGTTAGCTATACCCCCATACAGAAAAACTTGCTAGCTAGAATAGAATGCTGATGTATAATCCTTTAACATGAGTCTTAAAAATTTCACTCGCCTCTATAGTTACTTAAATTGGCACACTTCGATGGACATGAGATTATTTCATACATTTTAATGAGTTAGATTGTCTGCCTTTCACTGTGGAATAATCCAGATTCTGAATTATCCAGTGTATACTTTAGTTAACTTGGATTCACCACATCCTCAGCCTTTCCATTAATTAAGATTTGCTATTCATGCTACACAGTTCTATGAACTTCTTAAAAGCATAGTGCCATATACTCAACATTGTGAAGTCATAACAGCTAGTTATATTGCAGTAAAAATTATGCCTCAAATATTCAAACACTATTTCCCCTCAATTTGAAATTCTAGCAATCGTAGTTTTATTTTCTCTCTTGATCGTATTGCTAATGTTTAAAATACCACCTAAGGGGAATCAGTGTGTACTCCTTTTACAGGAGATTCATGTTGGAAGACATTCAAAGTCATCCCCATGTCTTTTCCTGGCTTCGTAAATTACTTTACATGAAGAAGTGACAAGCAAATGGTTCTTCACTGCTTCTGGCTTCACATACAACATTTTGAGTTCCCTATTCTGGAATCTGTATATGAATGTTAAGCACACTGAATAGATAAAATATCTTTTTCAGACTCATGAGGATCTGGGAGAATATTTGTGTACTGCAACAAAATGTTCTAAGATGTCAAAGGATTGTAAGGGTGATGATAAGAGAGACAGAAAGAGACCAGAGAGAGATAGATTCTCTTCCAGTGGGCAGTGTGTAGCTCTGGGTATCCAAGATCCTGCAAGTAATTAATGTGAAAGGGTAGCGTAATGGAAAATTGACATTCATATCCTTTAACTCCACAGTATGTTATATAGAATTATCTTTTATAATTCTCAGACTTTAGGAATATTGTGAGGAAGGAAGAAGTATTTTTTGCTCATGTTTAGTTTTATTTTAATAATTTTACCTGCAATACCTTATTTTACTTCCAGTATGCTCCAGATGTTCCTTTTATAAAGAGTAATCATGCTAGAGTATAGGAAAAGTGAATATAACTCCAAGATGTGTTTAACAAATAGTAAGCAATGCGAGGATCACAATGATTTATTTTCATTCCATCAGTAGTGTAAAGGCAGTAGCTGTTGCTTGCATTGTTCTAGGTGGTGGCAAAAAGTTTAAAAAGTACTATTTAATAACAGTTTGTCAAAGAAGCATAAAGAAAAAAGGCAAGTTGTCACTCTTAAATGCACCTCAGTGAAATGTTGTGTATGTTTGTGTGGGTGGATGCTGTTGGTGTATGTGAATGTGTGCGTTCGGTAACAGTGAGAAAACACAAGAAAAGCTTTCTAAATATTCCATAGTTGTGGAGATACTTACAGCTACATTGACTGGGGAGCTTTAGAAAAATAGGAAAAAATCAGTAAATCAATAAACTACAAAACGTTTAAAAATCTAGAAAATGTTTTATTCTCAGGCAGGCCTTGTCTCTCCCTCTTTTCTTTTTACATTTTATGTGCTGACTTAAGATTTCTAACATTTTGGTTCTGCTATTCTCGTCTACAACGTGCACATACCACAGAACAGGGAAAGTATCCAGGAAGTTCAGAAGATTACAGCCCTGATTGCACTTACAGTTTTGAATACTTACATTCAGTTTCTGCAATTTGGATTACATAATTTTTCCTGCCTCTGTGCAGAATTTACCAAACACTCTGCTCAGTGCTGCCCTTCTGGTTTTTGAAAACAACCTTCTAGAAGTGATGGCTCTTAGAGTTATTCCACAGAAGTAAAGAATAACTTTGCTTGAGTGCACTATGCAGGAAAATGATAGACTCCCAAGATATACAAGTTAATGTAGGAGAAGAATACATATCTTCCTTGTTTTAAACAAGTATTCATCTAGTTAAAAAGAAAACTCCAAAGCCCATACTTTGCACTGGAGAATATATTTAGGTTATTTCATGCCTGCTGCTCTTGCTATGTCAAAACATTAACATATATAACCTTACTTCAAATTAGGAATTTGAGGATACTGGGAAAGAGTTATTTTCAAATCTACAAAATAAAATGGCAACTTTTTTTATAATTTGCCTTTTAAATTGTTAATTCATTAGTGCTTTCAGTTATGGTAATTTAAATTATGTCTAAAACATGTTAAGTTGTAATCTTTCTTTTTGATTGGTGATAGTGTGAAATTCTTAATCAAGATGATTAAATATATACAGGGATTTATTAGGCATCAAATATGTCCTTAATAATCCCAGATGATGTTCTCAAAATATCAGAAAGGTACTTAGGAAAGTGTGCTGAACCTTTTTGCTATCTACCTCCAAAAGAAAAAGACTAATTGGTCAGTTCACTTTTGTTATGTATCTGAAAATGAATACTTTCTGTCTACACCTGTAAAACAAAATATAGAATCCAATGTTAAGTCAGTTTCAATCTAGACTTTTTTCATTAAACTTGATAAGATAGAATGAACAATATTATAAAAAGCATATTCCAAGAAATTCAGAATCCTAATGTTAGAAATGGTAATACAACACTTACCTCAAAAAGAGAGTATTGTACCACACAGAGTCCACACTTTGCGCATATGGGGTATTTGAGTTTCATTACCAGCACGATACACATACTCATAAGTAATTTTTGTGACAAAAAGCAATGGCAAGATTAATTTTTTAGTGCAAGTTAAACACTTCATTTTTTTTAAAGAATGGACCACTCTCATGGGTAAGTTATCATGGGCACGTTTATTCCTCCATTCGATATTTACCCAGCATGCTATGAACACGCATGATTCTGAATATTGGGGAAAATGCAGTAAAGCAATCAAGTAAAGTGCTGCTGTCAGAGTCTCTATTCTAGAAAGAAATGAGGAAAATATTAATATGAAATTGTAATGTGTTAATAATCAGTGAAATAAGAAATCAAGTAGGGAAGGCCAATATGAAATTTGGAGATAGGAACCGGATGAAATCCACAATGGAAACTAAATTTGAATTTCAGGAAAGTTACACTTTAAAAGCCAGTTCAAATGTACAACCTGCAATATTTACCATACAACACTGAGACATACTTACAGAAAAACACCATTCACTAGTTATCTGTGGATAAACTTAACTATATATACTTTTTTTAAAAATTACCGAATCAGGTAATCTTACTAGGAATTAAAATTTTATGTGAAATTGCAAGGATTGTCCTCCTTGAGTGGGTCATGCTTGAATTAACTACACAAAGATGTGAAGGAGCCGACCTGATACATCAGGTAAAAGGATTCTGAAAGTGGCAACCAGCAGTGCTAGCGTCTTGCGCTGGGAATGTGCCCAGTTGAACCCTGATGTCCAACATGACTATAGCAACAAATCGTATCAGGCAGGAAGAACACAGAAAGCTGAGTGCTATGGCTTTGCAGAGATCTGGCACAGTGCTTTGCATGCCTTTGTGGTATTCCTCTGGCTAAGAGACTGTAACAGAAGAGAAAGAAATGGATAAGTCAAAATGATGTCCCCTCAGGCAGGAGACGATGGACTTAGACTAGTGGCAGAGGAAACAATGGCAAATAGACACGATCTAGGCAAACGCTGATTTGTAATAGATTGGATAAGAAGCAGGGGTAAGTATTACTCCAAGATTTTTCATCACAGAAACTTACATTTTAACCACTTTTGCTTGTACTTGATAGAAAGCTAATTTTATACATTTCTAGATAGAGAATGCTGTAATGGCTTTAGACTTTATCTTTTTGTATCAATAAGGGGAGATTGCTTTACTAGGAAGAAAGCAAGAAAAGAGATTTATCTTGGAGAGAACTGGTTAATGGGAAACAAATTTTCAAGTCTGCATCAAAACAGCTAGCAGAAAAAGAGAACCATTTCTCAGTACTGATAAGTAAGCAAGCTCAGTAGTAACTAAATAATGCAGATGAGAGAAAAAGGGTTAAGTTCACATTGCTTGTACTGAGTTTTTCTCGATTTTTACTTCAGGCAGTGGTACTTAACTGCTTTGAGAAATAAACTTGTATGCATGGATTTTATTAGCTTCATTACAGAGATAAAACACATGCCATGAGAGAACTGGGGTGAAACTAGCACCCTACCTTTAAAAATACGGAAGGAGTACTTCCAAAATTGCTTTTGCTTTCTTAGCTGTCTACTTCAAGAGCCTATTTTTATAGTACAGTGAATGGATCAAATACAGCATTTGTAGACACAGAGAAAATCAATAGTGGGCATTTGTCATGGTTTGATTATTCAACACCTCAATTCATTTTTTGTTTTGTGTACGTAAAATTTCAGATGTTAAGAATCTCAGTGCTGGCAATGTTCACCTCATATAATTAAAACCGAAAATTGTAGATACTTACTACCCACTCTCGTTACTTCTGTACATGAATCCCCAAACCTTTGTTAAGTCACTCACCATTCTTTGATAAATATAATCTTAGATCATTAGAAGAATTAGTTGGCAGGTTATGTGTGACCAGAAAGTTCATTGAATGGACAGGCCAGATAGATCAGCAGTTTAAAGCATCTGCTTAGGCAAAGCCTGCAGACCAGGGTTCAATCCCTAGCGTGCTGTGCTGGCCCTGCCCTTGGGGCACACCGAGATAGGGATGGAGATTGGGCATGGTGTTGCAAGTCTGTAATCCTAGTTCTTGAGAGGATATAAACAGGCAGATTGCTATGAGTCCAATCTAGTAGTGAGACCCTGAATACCCTATAGACTGTTTCCTAAAATACAAAACAAACAAACAAAAACAGAATCTCATGTGAAAATACCTGACTTACATATTGTAAATTTTAGTAATGTTTGAATATAAAGTTATCGTTTTTCTATATTACCTATATTCCATTATTTAGGAGTATCTATTTTAATAGAATATTATAGTCAAGTCATTCTTCATCATGTAGCCTAATAGAAATATATCTGTTTTGGGCTGACAAAATGGCTCAGCAGTCTAATGTGCCTGCTTAGGCAACCGCAGAAACCGCAGTTTGATCCCTACACCACATGTTATGCCAGCTCTACCCCCAGGGCAGCAATAATGAAAAAAGAAAAGGAAATATACCTGATATATATATATATATATATATATATATATATATATATATATATATATATATAATTTATTATCATGATAAAAAATAGTGAAAAAAGAAAGCTGTATTCTATTTTAAGTATTTTTATAACCACAGTGATAATTTTAGAGTTTATTATTTCAAATCAAGAATTTATAAAACTGTATGAAGTCTATGGCAAAATGATTCTTAGAACATTTAATTTCACCTAGAGAAAGCAATTTGGTGAAGCAAAGATTCCAGTTACATGACATAATTTTAAACATTGAGCACTAGAAGTGTGTGTATAGACAAGCAAACAAAGAAGATGAATTTAATAAATAATGTGAATAGTCATAAGTTACATAATTCTTCTCAGTACAATTTTCAGTAACTATCAAATTGGCCAAAAGTGTAGAAATCATTGAAATCATATAGTAAATATTGGTTTTCTATAATTCAGATGATTTTTGTTTATACACTCTTTATTTTTTTTCTTTTCTTCTATTTATTTATTTAGTCTTTTTGAGACAGGGTCTTGCTATGCAGTTCAGGCTGGCCTTCAGCTCACTTTTGTAGCCCAGGCTGGTCTTGAATTCACACTGATCCTCTTGCCTCAGCCTCCCGAATGCTGGGATTACAGGCGTGCGCTGCCACGCCCAGCTTTTATGCAATTTTTCCTCTGTTCTAAAATACATAACAATGTTTTGAAGTAGTTATAATGATACATTGCTTCCTAGCACTAACGCACTTGCAACGTGTGATATTTGAAACCTGATGAAATATTATGGCATATTTTGATTTTATTTGGTAGTTTCTTTTTCTTCCTTGTCACACTAATTTGACTGGCTTGAATGTTTTATGACAATCCATATAATATATTAAACTCAACCATATTTATTAGTGGATTAAAAGAAATGAATGCGGACGTTAAATTAGCTAAGGGAAAATGCATACTTGAGTTGACACACATATTCAAAGTTTGTTAGAGGAAAACCTATGTTACTTTCCTTCCATGTTTAACATTTCATGAAAATGTGAACAATACGTGTCACCTTTTTATTGTTATTGCAGAGGTTTATATGCCCACTTTGAAATTAAACAACAAATTTACCATATTTGATCCTCAGTTTCCTTACCCTTAAAACTGAAAAAGAGGCTTCCAGCACCCAGCAACGTTAAGAATAATAATTTTTAACATTAAATTATATTCAGTACTTAAACATTTAAAAAAATATTAAATCTTTGGAATCAAAGTGACTAATGATTCTTCATCTTCAGTCAGGTCGGAATACAGGCACTCTTAGTAAGATTTTTTTAAAGAAACGTATTTGGTACAAGAACTGCAGGGTCCACAGGGCCTCACTACATAGATTAGACTAGTAGTGATTCTCCTGTTTTCAACCTCCCAAGTGCTGGGATTACAGGCGTGCGCCATCACACCCAATCTCAATTACCTTCAGAGCACGCCCCCAGGGCGCTGCAGGCAGAGCATGATGGGGAACAAAGCCCAGCTGCCGCGCTCTGCCTAAGTAGGTGCTTTAGGGTCATCTGGCTGGACATTTAGTAAGTTCTTGACATGATAACTAACATTTCTCAGTAAGAAAGAAAGAAAAAAAGAACATTCATGTTGTCTTACAGGAGTCCAATGATTCCCCTTCCCAGAAACTAAATAATGTACACTGAATTTTAAACACAGAAATTCTTACGAGAAAGTAAGAGCCATATATAATGGAAGAGGAGACTTTTAATTATCTTCCCACCCACAAAGGCAACAAATAACCATTTAGCAGTGAGGGACTATCTCTAAAAGAAAATAGGAGTAGACAAACATCCTTATCACGGAAGTAGGAAAAGTCCAGGCCTTTGTGCACCTGGAAACAACACTGCACAGTGTGCTACAACATCTGGGAAAAACAAATCGCTGTCACTCATTTATTTGTTTCTTCTAAGCAAAGGACCTTGAATGCTAACTTTGCCTATGGTTTAGTTTTAATTTATCACTGATGAGAACAGATGTGCGGGACAGACATGAGCCTCTCTAGACGAACAAAGAAGAGGGTGGTTTAATGTAAACCTGCAACACTTACAGGGCCTCCCTTCCACTTTGGGCAATGGAAAACACCTACAGAAAAGGAGCCTTTTGGGTCGTTTTGGAGAGTTGCTTCCCACAGAATCTGCTCGCTCACCTGGTTTTACGTTAAATTTTGCAGACATTTAAAGAAAGACAATTAATAATCAGCTCCCAAGCTGAGGGAAATTAATATTTGTACCGAGAGTCCCAAGGGGTACCCTGTGCATTACTTACACATCCTTCAAAATCAGTGAGAAACAAGCATCACTTTTAATATAGGAAGCAGGACTGAAGAAATTGATTTGTTTAAATTTCAAAATTATTACCAGAAGTCACATATGTCCATTAATCACCCCTCAACATATTTGCCATCCTTTACAGCAATCCATATGTAGTGGCTGGTAACAGTTTCTCAGGCAGTTCTAAAAGTGCTTCTTTATGTCCTTAGTTGAGCCATCATGGTCGCTTTAAGGCCATGAATCAACTCTAGATACATAATTTCTGTGGTCATTTTGAAAGAGACAATTAAAAGTTGCCACATCTAGAGAATAAGAAAGATTTAGAAGCACTGTAATATTTTCTAGGAACTTGCCTTATCATTAGATGGGACATATCAACAGCTGTCACTGTAATCTTATTCCCAATACATGAAGGACTTCCTCCACTGCTTCACAATAAGACAAAAATGATGACAGTGATTTTTTTAAGCGAAGAGGAGAATTTTGAGGGGGATATGGCAATGTGCCTTTTAGTGTAACAATGATTAATAGGTAAACATTTTCCAATGGCTTGTAAATGTTTACGTGTTTCAGTAAGAAGTCATAGGTCTGAAGAATAATATAAGTGAACTAAAAATTCAGAAAGAAATGCTTTTTCTTTTTCTTTTTTTATTATATTTATTTGTATAGGGTCTCACTATGCAGCTCAGACTTATAGTGATCCTCCTGTTTTCAGCTTCCGCAGTGCTGGGATTACAGGTGTGAACCACCACGTCCAGACTGGGTCAGTGGCTCAGTGTTCTCATGGGGCAGGACCGGCATGGCATGTGGTACCTGGGATGGAACCTGGTCCCTGAGCTTGTTTAAGCTGGTGCTTAGTCTGTCCAGCTATAAGAAATTCTTCTATGGGCTAGATCAAGAATGTAAACACAAGTCAGTAGATACAATGAATAAAAAATTAAAGTGGATAAAATAGACTACTGAATAGAACGTATATAATGTATTTAGGATTTAGGACAGGGCATACAGGGTCTAAATGATCTCGCTACATAGATTAGACTCTGAAATGGTTCTCCTGTTTACAACTTCCCAAGCTCTGGAGTTACATTCATGGGCCACCACGCCCACTCTCACTCAGCATCTCAGTGTGCCACTGGGCGCAGGATGGGCACAGCATTCCAGAGATTGAACCCCAGTCGCTGAGCTCTGCTGAAACAGCTGCTTTAGTCTGCTGAGCTATCAGGCCAGCCCTGAATACACGAATTGAATACCATAAGTAGAAATTCATACATTATTTCAAAATTAGAAAGAGAACAAAGAGCAAAGGACAGAAAACACATACAAAGAGATAGTGGAAGAAAACTTTCCAAATTGGAGAAATTAGCTAGGCAATATATATTTCAAAATGGTAGAGGACTCACTCCCCAAAGACCTTAACATTTGTCAGATTTGTGTTCAATCTGGCCAACTATCCTGAAAGCTTAAGGGGAAGCTGGGAAAGAGCTGAGGCACATTCTGTGATGAGGAGGAACCATATATGTGACTTTCAGAAGTCCTTGGATCAAAATAAGCTGGATTAAGTCCTGTACTTTGCTTAGAGTCCTGGCCTGCAGTTTGCATCCAGCAGTGTGCCAGTGATCTGTTTGCTTTTTCGTTTTACCCACATGAATAAGGATGTGCCTCACTTTGCATGGCTGACACTGTTGGGATAAATGAATAGATGAGCACCTGGAACAGGGTAGCCAGGGTAACTCAGAAATCTACAGGTCATGGACTGTGTGTGCATCTGCTTCCCCTCAGTTCAAAGAGAAGAATTTTTTTTCTTTCTTTATCAATATCAATTGAGAGGTGTGTTGTGCCCACATCCCGTGCTCTGTGTTACTATTGTGAGGACAATATGCAGTGTGTCAATTGTTAAAAAATTAATGTTTACTGAAAGTGTTAATGTTTAATTGTTTTGATCAATCTTATATACCTATACCTATTAATCTAAACTGATCTGATGATGAAAATATGTAATATAACCATTGTTAATTTTTTCTGGTTTTGAAATCCTGTACTATATGTACTCTTACTAGGTACTGTTTTTCTATCTTTGTTTCTGCTATTTTTAGTCTTTAAAATAAAAAAATAAGAAAATCAACAGGTCATAAAGCTACACAAAGAAAAGTATGATTTACTTATACCAAGGCAAAAGATACAGGAAACTCACTTATTCACCCATATAGAGGAAAGGGATTGGGATATAGCTCAGTAGCACAGCACCTGCCTGGCAAGCATGATGTCCTGTTTGATTACCAGTAATCCCTGAAAAAGATTAGGATGACCTTGAACGTGATAGCTCAATAGAATAAGCTCTTTCCTGGCAAACACAAGGTCCTGAGTTCAATCCCTGGTACCAGAGAGAGAGAGAGAGAGAGAGAGAGAGAGAGAGAGAGAGAGAGAGAGAGAGAGAGAGATTACTGAAATAATAGCAGGAAATTTTCCAAATATTGGAAATGGAAGCAATCTACACATAAATGAAACATACAAAACCAAAAATATTCCTTATCAGAGAGAACCTCTCTATAACATATAATGGGAAATCACAGGCTTGCAATACGAAAAAAGAATCTTAAAAGCTATTAGAGCAAAGCAACTTATAGCAGATTTCTCAACACAAATCCTAAAGGAAAGGAGAGCTTTTCATGAAAATTTTGAGACGCAAAGCATTAAATAAATAAATAAACCCTCCCAATCTAAATCAGTCTGCTTTGTGAAACTGTTTTACAATTGATGGAGAAATTAGGTTTTTCCATGAAAAAAAAAAAAAAGCCACCTGAAGTAATTCATGAGCACTAAGACTGCATAAATAATTTTTCAATGATAGGCTAGAAATAAAATGAAAGCCAACACCAGCAACTAGTCAACTTGAATTCTTTCATAGGCATGGGGAACTACTGAGCAGAAATGGAAGAAAGAAAATGAGGAGCATATAAACAAGCACTCCCATTGTAAACTTTTAAAACAAAGAAGGGTAAAATAACAGAGCATCGTTGTGATGTATTAGGAGGCCATATTTTCTGTTCAGAGCTAAGATACATTGCCTGAGATTTATCCATTTCAGATAATGTACACATTCAAGCGCTTTCCATGTTATTAGCTCATGTCTGGCTTCAAAGCTGAATTTTCACTGAATACTTCAAGGTCACCTACGACAGGCTTCTTTGTCTCCTTTTTACGGTTGATCCCAGTCTTTGACTTGCAGTACAATTAGCTGAGTTAAATATTTTTTTTTAATATCTCTGAATTTCCTGACTAAACCATGTGTACTTATGCAAGCTTTAGTTTTTTAAAATATTTTATTCCATGATTTCAGAAAAGAAATTTTACGGTTAATAGATCAATATTATCAAATCTTCAGAAACCACTGTGAGAAACATTTTAAAAATTTAAAGTTGATTGTTTTACTCATAGTTCAGCAATATACACTGCCACTTTGAAATGTAAGTAAAATGCCATGTATATTACGTCAATTGGATTGCACCTCACCAAATTCAGAACATTTGAATTATAGGGAAATGCTGTTGAATTGTTATCACATTACTAGTTGTACCTCTGAGTCAATCAAATGTAAATTTACTTTTTATATGTTTACTTTTCCCCAATGCGTACTACAGTGAATCATATTTATGCTAATCGCTGCATTTAGATAATCTTGTATTTACATTATATGTAACACTACTCACGGAACAGTGAATAGTTATTTTCTCATATACAATGTTGCAGTGTAAAAATGGGGTCATAATCTGAAAAATGCAGTATAATGAAAATGTGAATATATTTCTTCATATAGTCTAGCAGGAAAAATTCTTTATATATCTTCTTTCTTATTAAATACTTTTAAATCTATATTTACTAGGAATGCACTAATTTATAATAGAAGGGATATTTATTTCATCTCAACAATGTTTCTAGCAGTGAGGGAGAAATTAAATTGGATGAGAACAAGATCTTTGAGGGTCTAAGCACGTGTGTCTTTAAGTTAGTTACAAAATGCTTTAGCATCTTTTAAAATTATAAAATGTGATGTTGAAAAGAGAAATAGGGCTAAGGAAGAACACAGTTTGTTCATAGTCAGAAATTCTAATGCAGTACACACCAGTAGCTGGGAATGACCAGGCATAAATCTATCATGTTTTTCACAATCTTGATATGAAAATGATATATTTGTAACCAGTGCTCTTAGGGTGACTCCACTTTGTAAGGAATGTCTTGCACCCAAATTATTAGTATATGATTAGCGGTGATTAAATGTGGTTTTTACCAATTCAGGCTCATTCAGCCAAAAATGTATTAGTACTTTCTGTACCACAAGTAGTTTTCCTCTCGTCGTCATAATGAGATGGCTGGTTTTTATGATCAAATTGGTTATCTGCCAGAATCTTTCTTCCGCACACTAGATTGACTAATGGTTCAGTGGTCTAAAGTGCCTGTGGAGGAGAGTTAACGCAAGCACTGCGGCCATTCCTGGATCCCTGGCACCACATGTTGTGCACCTCCGCCCCAGGGCAGGATGAGCCAGCCATAACACAAACAAATAAATGAGGTTTAAGAGAAATAAATAAAAAAATCTTTAAAAAATCGATTGAATAATAGATAATCCAGTGACATCATTGTTTCAGATAGCATATTTATCTCCCCTTATACTCCATGTGTTAAAATTTCTTCTCCTAATGAGTTATCATTACAAAGTATTAAGAGGAGGAACATACATAACTCTATTTAGATGAGTTTATGAAAGTGAGATTCCTATAATTAGATCAGTTCCTTTCAAGGAAGACATTTGAGCTCTCTTTCCAACATGTGAAGACTTAACCAGGACCAAAGTCCTCACCAGGAACTGAGTTGTCCTACACTGTGAATAGTAAACTAATTTTGAGAAATGTAGCTTTATCATATTTGGATCTATATGAAATAAAGATAAGTGTTTTGGTGGAAAGAGAAAGAGGAGAAAATACTTGGCCTTATGACTGTGAACTTTTCATAGAAAAAGGGAGTAATGAATAACTAAGTTTGAGAAAAGATGAACCAGACAACAAGTATTAAAAGGTGTGGGTTTAGAAGAATCCTCGCCCTTTTTTTTTTTTCTTTTTTTTTTTTTTTGTACAATGAATTCCAGTGATCTTTTATCGGTATGAATGGGATTCCAATCATCATTGTTTTTTGTCAAGAATCCACAGCCCAGATATTGATGTGAGGGTTATAGGGAGAACAGAACAGCTTACCAGCTTTGTTATAGTGTTATAGTAGATATTGGGAAATATTGGGCATGCACAAATAAACACACATACTCAAGATTATACACTGAAAATGAGACAGATGAATTTTTTGTCAAAATCATTTAACTCAGTAAAGTTGCTAGGTTACAGAACATCCATCACCTTGGGGGAGATAACTCCCTCTCCCTGCAATTAGCTCTTGTGCCCGTGTACATTCACACATGCTGTTTGCTCTCCCTGACTTGTTTGTCCCACTACTATTTCCTCCACAATTAACTTTAACGTAATTTTTTTTTTTTTTTTGCTGCTCATCTATCACAAAATCAAGAGCATGTTTCCATTTGCACCAAGCTCTGAGAGAGCTTCCTTGTTCATTTTCAGAAATGTATAGCCTTGCTCAGGATAGTATGAGGCATAGACAGGTACAAATGAGTACGAAAGTAGGACAAAGAAAAAGTGAGAACTATTGTGAAAGTTGTGTGGGTGCCATATAGTCCCAAGGCCACTAGAATATCACAGGATACAGGGGCACCATTTATGTGAGTATGGTCTGCACATATGTCCATGGGTGGATGCATAGAAACAGCTATAAATTATAGTAGCACCTCTATGTTATTTGACAGGAGAGATCATCATCTATCACTCTACCCATGAAGCTATCTCCCCAGCCCCGTGACTTATATAATAAAGATACAATCATAAATGACAAAATAAAAAAACAGAAAATAATACTTTCATTATTTAAATTATCATACACAAATACAAAACATTTAAAGTAATGTACAAGTGAGTATGACAGCACAAGGAAACCGATGATAATACATTAATGATCTTCAATTTTTTGACAGCTTCTTCAAGGGAAATTTATCTATGTGCATTTATTTATCTTTTGTATAAACGAATTACAATACTTTCTTTTCTCTGGTGATGATTTCAGAAAATTTAATTGCCTAAGACAATTTTATTTTTTTTAGTTACTTAATAGACACGAAAGCTGTCTATTTATGGGCCACATTTTGTCACTGTTCGAAGAAAATATTTACTTATTCTGCAAAAATATCTTTTACGTGAAGCAACATGTGCACACATACAAATGAAAATTCCATTTAATGAAAAATCACAAGAATTATAATAACTTATTCTTTTAGAATGTAATATTATGGCTGTAATGTATATTTATAGCTAAACATTTTTATTAAAATGTCATGCAAAGTTTCCTGGTTAATTTCAATTTGATTTACTAGAAATTTCCAAAGATTTCTTTCTTGGTAAAAAACAGAGATAATAACAACATGATGTTAAACACAGGCATTATTAGATTAGTTGCTTTGAAAAAAAATGCTAGTTATCTGAAATGACTACGTACTTCTAGTATGAAAAATTACAAATGGCAAATAAATATAGGAAAATATGTTCAGCATCATTAGGCATTCAAGAAACACAAATTGAATCAATACTGACATTTCCTCTCACCCCAGACAAAACGATTGTCATCAAGAGTTCACCCAACAGCAAATGCTGGGGGGAGTATGGGGAAAAGGAACACTTCTCCATTGTTGTGGGAAACTGTCTTTATTTACTTTTTACTCGTTGCTGGGACAAATAACCAACATTCAAAATGAAGGAAGGAAAGGTTTATTTAGCTCACAGTTGATGGAGATTTCAGTCCATATTTGGCTGGCCCAAGGCTAAGTGGAACAGGGCCGAGAGCATTCAGTTCATAGTAGTGGAACAGCAGCAAAAACGTGGCAGGGCAACAGAACAGCAGCAACAGCTCAAGTCTGTCTTTCTGTCTTGCTTTTTATTACCTTCAGGCTCTCCACCTCAGCCTCTGCCTTAGGCTTCACCCATAATCCCGTAAGTACTTTGACCCATAATCCCCTCGGTACTAAAACCCAAAATCCCAGGGATAATGGATCAAGTCTCAAACTCTAGAAGTTCCCGCCCTCTGACTCATGAGGCTTTCGGGGAACAACTAGACATAAACTATAACAGAAATGTAGACTAGTAAAACCACTGTAGAAGTCAGTGTAGAAATTCCTCAAAGAACTAGGATTGGAGGTCCCATTCAACAAAGCTTTTCCTTTTCTGGACATTTTCCTAAGACAATTTAGAAGATCTTATCAAAGCAGCCCATGTATGTCTATGGCTATAGCAGCCCAAATTATAGTAGCTAATTTATTTGAGCTATGTGGGAAATAACCCGAATGTCAGTCAACTGAGATATGCATAAAAATGATGTAGCATTTTTATACAGTAGAATACTTCCAAGTTATGAGAAGGATAAAGTTATACACAAATGGATGAAACTTGAGGCCATATTCATAAGTTGGATAAATCAGACCGATGTGTGCAAATATAGTATTGTCTTCCTAGTGTAAATATCTCAGAAGTAAATACCATAAACAATGTATAATAGATACTGTAAAAAAAAAAGGAAGGTACTGGCTCAAGAAATGAATAAATACTGGAATGGGAGAAAAGAGAAAAGATTATATACATATATATATATATATATATATATATATATATATATAATGTGTGTGTGTATATGTGTGTATTTGTTTGTTAGGAAAGATCATGTACTAGTAATTTTTATTAGTTCTTTAAAAATAATGGCTTGTGATTATATTGTTTGATTAATCTCCCATGACTACACCTTGTAATCTGAGCAAACACATTGAAGATGTGCAATGTGTTAATTATTTACTTAATTAGCATTAATCAAACAATGCTAATTATTTTGTTTGGAAATACTGTGTTATTGTTATGATTTTCTTTCTCTTTAATATAGAAAGATACCTATTTTACTGAAAGTTATTCACTTTCAGATGTTGCACTTTCGATTTCCTCTGACAATTTTAGGTAATTATTTTCCATAATTTTACCTAACATCTTTTGAAAATATCATTGGTTTTCTCTACGAAAATATTCTTCATTTTAAATTTTACTATTACAGTTAATGGCTTTGTAAATAATTGACTTTAACTGAGTTTTAAAATTTCTGGTTATCACTAATACATACATATATATATATATATATTTATATACACATATCATACATGTATGTGTGTGTATGCTTTGATAGGGCATTTTAATTTGAATATTATCATTTAAAAATTTTATCTACTATAAAGCTAACCAGAAGATATTACAGTTAATATTCATTCTGTTTCTAAAATATAAGAATATACAAAGGTTAGAGACACGAACTACATATGAAAGAAGCTCTGAGGATTCTAAGCTGTTAAATCTTTTCCCCCCCAAAAATATACATACTGAAGTCTAATGTGCTGTATCTAAACTATATAATTAGTAATGTTAAAAAAGGATTTTATAGTATGCTCTATTTCAGTAGTAAGTTTCAAAAGGTTACAAATATACATTTATATAGTCCCCAAATTATAGTAGCTCGGGTAATGAGTTTTATAAGATGTTGGTAAAGCAATAGACAGTCAATAGAAACTTGTTATAAAAAATGAGGCTGTCCCAATATGTCAGAACCAGACACACTATGCTATGAGACAAGAAAGGCAGTGAGAGCTGCATTTGCACAGAAGGCAGTGTACCCGGGATCTACTCACAGAAGCCTGGCAACTGTGCACCTGGAGAGCAGCAGATCTCTGGGATGTGATAGGAAACAAAAGAAGGGGTCTTATGACATGGTTAAACAAAATACTGAGTGTGTCCAAGACAGGATATAGCTGGCACAACTGAAACTAGCATTAAGGATTCCAGGCATTTACTAGGCATCTCATGGCAAAGTCTGTCTTTCTAGTTCGGACACTGTACCTTTGTACTTTAACCATATTTTCTTTATTCTCTGTAGCAAACCATAGAAATGGCTCCATCTCTTTCTACAGATTTCCTATGTAAGAGGCAGAAAGATAACTTTCTCAAGAGGACAAAAATTGCTAAGAAAGCTGGTTTACAATCTTTCAATTTTCTCATATTTTCCTACTAATTAATGTCATGTTTTAATTATAATTCTTGCTTCCTGACTATGAGAACTGATTATGAGAATGACTTATTTTTTTTAATTACTGAGATTAACTAATTGATTCTTATATTGTCCCAGAAATTCATTTTGTAGTCTAATGAGGTTAATTAGTGCCTGTGTTTAGGATAAAAAACATCATTCCTAGTAAAGATAAATTTTCTTGGCGAGAATACCACATTTTAAGCTTAAATGCTAACTAGTCACTAATGTTAATCATATGCTTCATTTTGGTTTTTCTTTTATGCACACTGCACAAATTCGGAAAATGGTAATGACTGATATAGCTGTAGCTCCAAATGTTTACTCTGTGCTGTGAGCAGTCATTGATATATCTGTTGATTTAAAATATCAGAATTTCATTTACTTAAATTTCAACCTGCAACAAATGGTAGAGTTCTTACCATGTCCCACCACATATGCCTCATTGTGCTACTTTTGCCACCTGCCACTCCTTATGTGAAACCTAAAAGTATCTTTCATTATCACAGCATGTCAGTCTAAATTTTTTTAATATGGGTGTATTTCTGAATGTTTAAGTGTTATTGAAGTTATTCAAAGTATTTAAGAGAAAATTTATGTCACCAAGTAGCACTTCAATATTTTTCTCTAAGAATAGAACAAAAAGTTTCTTCAAATTTTCCAAAATATGGAGATGTTTGATTTTTGTTTTTAATTGCAATCAATTATTAAATGCCCTCTTCCATATAGTTTTAAGTAATCTAACATATCTTTCAAGTTAAGAATAAAATGTTCAAGATAATTTGCAAATACATCACTTTACTTTTTATTTTAATTTCCACTGTTGCATGCTTAAAAGTTTTAGCTTTGGTTCAATCAGATAAACACTGAATTTGTTTACAAAAATATTATTTTGTTCGCATGAAAATCCAAAATACTGGATAATAGAGGTTCGTTGTAGAGAGTGGCTGAAGCTGGAAATCCGTCACACAGTGGGGTTAAGACAAGCTGGCCTGAGAGCATAGAAGCCCCTACAGCCTTGTAAGGAAGCTGCTCCAGTTTGAAAACTGGGTTCTAAGAAGTTGAAATTGACATCAACATTCTGAGTATATAAATCAATGTTCTTATGGTGGTCATGAAGTTTCTCCTCCCGTCAGAAGAGGACTCCACCTGCCCCCTGCTTTCATCATTTGTCTGTGTTTCTTCACCCCTGGCAACACGGATTGCCAAGCCGGTTTGTGACACTTCAGGAAATATGTGGTTTAAAAACATAGTTTTACATATACATGATGTGCAAACCACTGTGACATCATATGTATATAAAGTGGACCTTCATAATGACACAGTAAGGAAGCTATGTAGAATTACATGAAACCATGTAGATATCAGTGGAAGCATACAATTGCATAGAGCAATTCTCTTATATAATATTGTAAAAATTATACATGTAAAGAAAAAAAAAACTAAATTAGATAATGTGCGAAGAACGCATGTAGGTCGGAGTCAGGAGTTAGTATTGTTGTAAAAAGGATTCCATAAAATCTGGCCTTGTTGTGATAGAATTATTCTATATCCTAACTGCTCTGGTAGTGTCTTGGTTACTTTTCTCTCATTTTCACAACTCTAAACCCAGTCTACCATTTTATCTTTGAAAAGGGGGCCAAACATGTTCACTGGAAGAAAGATAGCCTCTTTTATAAATGGTGCTGAAAAGACCGACTTTCCACGTGTCAAAGTCTATAATTAGACCCAAGCCTGTGTCCATGCACAAAACTACAGTCAAAATGGGTCAAAGATTTAAATACTAAAGCTGAAATAGTGAATGTTTTAGAGAAGAAAATAAATAGAAATCTTAAATGTTGTGGCAAATTCTATTCAGAATTTAGAGAATTCTTTCCAAATTTCTTCCAAGCTATTTTCTTAGTCCAGGTTTTCACTGATACAAAAGTAAGAAGATACGATATGGAAAACTGCAAAGCAATATATCTGATAGAAAAGTCCCAAAAAATACAATCAACATCCAGCAGTATAATAGTAGTATCATTCATTGTCTCTATAAAAGAGTCCATTCTGGTTGTGTACTGCTAGTTCAACATACTGTACCTAGATCAATTATTATGACACAACACATTAACAAATAAAATCACAATTATCTTAATAGGTCAGAAAAATTTGACAAACTTCAATGACCCTTCATGAAATTCTCAGAAATTAGATATTGGAGGACATTGTGTCTATAAAAGGACCATATGCCATACAGTGAATGAAAAGCTAGAATTAATATTCAGTAGTGAAGGTCTGTAAACCTTTTCTCTAAGGTCAACACAAGAAAGAATATTCAAACTTTCCCTATTATTATTCAATGTAGTGATGCAATAATTAGCCCAAAAATATTTTAATTAAAAAGAAAGATGTAAAAATGCTCTTTTTGGCAAGGGCTTGATCTTACATATAGAAAAATCTAAACACTTCATTAAATATGTTAGATCAAATAAATAAGTGCCAAAAATTAAGAGGATGCAAAGTAAATAAACACAAATAATTCATTATAGTAACAGTAATATACCTGAAAATAACACTAAACCTTTAATTTACAATAGAATCAAAAGTATTGAATACATATAAATAAATTTGCCTAACCAATACAAAAAGGTAATTCAGGGAAATCTATAAAATACCAATGAATAAATTAAAGAAGAAATAATTGGAAAATGTTATTTTGGTTTCTGTAGAGACACCCTTTCGGGGGCCTCTATGCTCATCAATGGGGCTTTTCTTAGGTGGTTGGATTGCAGTATGTGAATAAGCATGAGGAAATGCGATGCTTAGATTTAATATTGTGTGATAACCAGACTTGGTTATCATAGTTCTCAGTGTAGATAATGGAATTCCCATCCCTGCTGTGGGTGGTAGAAGTCAGTAAGTTGACGGCTTGTTTGGAGCTCAAAGGCACAGAAAGGAGGTGGGCTGCGGAGACTCGTTGCTCAGTGCCTTCTGCTTTTCATGTCATGAATAATTTCTTCCTCGAGATACCCTTCTTTCATGCTACCTTATCTTAGAAACAGCTGACTATGGAAAGAAACCTTGATAAACTCTGTGCCACATACAATATTTCCCCTTTAACTTGGGGTGTTGTGCATTTTGTCTCAGCAAACTGAGAAGAAACTAAGATAAATATTTTGTGCTCATAGATGAAAATATTGATCTCCTTTCTTTTTTTTCACTTTATGTATTTGGCACGGGGTCTCACTGCACAGCTTGGACTTGTGGTGATCCTCCTGTATTCAGCTTCCCTAGCATTGAGATTACAGGTATGTGTCACTACGCCCAGAGTCAGTGGCTGGTTTAGCATGCCCCAGGCATGGGGCTGGTGCCAGCATATAGAACCAGAGATCAAACCTTGGCCCCTGTGCTTGCCAAAGCAGGCACTTAATTCTCTGAACTATTTTGCTGGCTCTGGAAATTTTATTTTTTAAGATACCTATAATATTTTTACAAAAGGAAATCTAGATTCATTATAAACCTATCAAAACCAAAATTTCATTTTTTGTAAATAAAAATCCTACAATTTATATGAAATCATGCAAGAATCCAGATAGCTGAAGCAATCTAAAATGCATAAATTTGGAGACATCATATTTCCAGAATTGAAAGTATAATATATGACAAAACTACAGTGATGGGCATAAGTGGAGTCCAGGAAAAGAAAATATGACACAAGTAAATATTTTTATATATACTTATCTTTTTTTTTATGTTTTTCTTGTTTCATAACCTTTATTTGCTTATTCACTCATTTTTATGGCCGGCTCAGCCCGTGCCCTGACGGCAGGGCTGGCGCAGCATGTGGTGCCGGGGGTCGAACCGCGGTCCCTGAAGCCGCCCAAGCTTTCCCAAGCAGGCGCTCTAGACCACTGAGCCATCCCGCCGGGCCCAATATACTTATCTTTTGACAAAAGTACTGTAATTTATAATATGGAAAAGATGGATTTCTTTCAACAAATATTAGAAAAACTGCATAACCACATACAAATGAATAAAACCGAAACCTTATTTCATAATACATACAAAAATAAACTGAAAGTAGAATTAAGACTTAAAAATAAAATCAGAAACTATTAAAATCCTGTCCTTAAACTTCGGGAAAAACTTCTTATCTGAGCAGCACATCCTTGTAATGATTACAGAAATGGATAACAAAAGCAAAGACAAAGAAGTGAAGCTAAGCAAACGAAAAGATTCTCTACATAATAGTAGCAACATATAAAATGACAACATAGGGAGGAGAAAATATTTAACCACCTGTGTATCTAATAAGTAGTAAATATACAAATCCATTAGACATTTACAACTAAGTATTATAAAAACAAAAAACTATGATAGGCAAATGACTTTCATAGAAGAGATTTGTCGAAGGAAGACCTCCAAACAGCCAGCAGATGAACAAAATGATAGTCAATAACAATCACAGCAAATTAATCCCAGCACTCAGGAGGCTAAGGCAGGAGGATTGATGCGAGTTCGAGACCATCCTGGGCTACAAAGGTGAGGTCAAGGCCAGCCTCAACTGCATAGTGAGACCCTGTCTCAAAAAGACAAAAAAAAAAAAAAAAAAAAAA
>PVJA010011108.1:0-55538 GCA_004027025.1 Myocastor coypus | reverse complement strand
TTGTCTTTTTGAGACAGGGTCTCACTATGCAGTTCTGGCTGGCCTTGAGCTCACTTTTGTAGCCAAGGCTGGTCTTGAACTCGCACCAATCCTCCTGCCTCAGCCTCCCGAGTGCTGGGATTACAGGCGTGCGCCACCACACCCGGCTCCACTGTAATTTTTAAAATTGTGTTTCATTAATTCTTTATGAACTCCTTGTATACGCAGTAAACAAATTCTTTATATTTGGCACGAGAGTAGAAACCTGTTTATCATTCTTTTATGATCCTTTATAGCCCTTGCAGTTCTTGTAGTGATGAGGATGATCAAGGTAGTGGCGACTTCACGTCAGTATGCATTTGGGACCTTAGCACCAGACAGCGTCCGAGGAGAGAAAACTAAGGGATCTATGAGGAGGTAGAGGCCTGCTATGACAAAGATTCCTTCCTGGGCAGGTTAGGATGCCGGGGCAACCCGCACTTGCATTTTGCCAAAAAACCTGCTTAGACTCTTGGGCAATCTCCACCCGAGGCCCCAGCCTTCCCCAGCCAAACCACGCCCCAGACCCGCCCCCAACTCCGCACCTCCCGCCCAGTGCCCGGCCCTCCGAGGGCCACGTGGTCTGGCGTCCCTGCGCAGGCTGTTCGCGTAGTCGCGCGCGCTTCCGGGTTGGTGGAGACGGTACGGAAACCCCAGAGGCGGGGCTCCGCAGTGCGGTCGCCCGCTAGGCCTGGGTGGGCTTGCTGCTTCCCGTTCCCAGTTGGGCGCCGCCAAGAGGTAGGTCCGCCGCTCCCTGCCGTCCTTGAGCTTGGGTCTGGGGCCGTGCTTTCCCCCCCGAGGCCCGTAGACGGGACTGAGGTGGGGACTTCCGCGGTCGGTTCCCAGCGATGCAGTCCCGGGCAGTGGAGCGCCCCGGGCCCCGCTCCGTGGGCTGCCTGGCACTCGCCCGGCCCTCCCCGCTACGCCGCCCTTCAATGCAAGGCCTTATGCGGCAGTGTCATGCCTCCCCAGTTTCGTTTGGCACTCGTGCATTTTTTTGGCCTTTTAAATATTTGTTCCTGGGCCAGCCTAATAGCTCAGCGGACTAAAGCGCATATTTCGGCAGAGTGCGACAGCAATGGTTCGATCCTAGGCGTGCTGCACCAGCCCCGCCTCCGGGGCGCACTAAGACTCCGATTGAGGCTGGGCGTGGAGGCGCGCACAGGTAATCCCAGCACTTTGGGAGGCTGACAACAGGAGGATCACTACGAGTCCAGTCTACATAGTGAGGCCCTGTAGACCCTGTATGCCCTGTACTAAATTCATAAAAAATAAATAAGTAAATAAAATTAAGTATTTGTTCCTGACCGGTGTGGGGCACACGCCTGTAATCCCAGCGCTCAGGAACCCGAAGCAGGAAGATCACCATAAGTTCGAGGTTAGCCGAGGGTACACAGCAAGTTCAAGGCCAGCCTTGCACCACGTAGCAAGACCTTGCCTCTAAATAAGTAACATATTTATTGCTGCAGATGGACTAGTTAATGTGTGAGATGGCGGCAGTGTTGTTCTCAATAATTTTGTGGTCCTAAAAGTTAGTGCAGAGGGCCTTTGCAGATGGTTTGATCCCGTTCCTTCCAGAGAAGAAAACATGCACTATGAAGAGAGGTTATGTGAATATTGGAGATCAGCCCAGCTGTGTAATATGCCCTGGGGATGAGAACCCAGAGCTGAGTCACTAAGTAGCAAATGGTAGTGTAAGGGGCCAGGGATACAGCTCAGCGGCATACGCTCCCTCCTGGCAAGCTCAAGGTCTGAGTTTAATATCTGGTAGTGCAAAAATGAAGGGAGGGAGGGAGGGGAAAAGGAACTAAAGTTAGCGATGTGAAGGAAACAGCTCCTGTAAACCGGAGTTAATCTTGTCAAACAGCACTTAATCCTGTTTAAACACTGTGTTCTTGTTTCAGAGTGGAACCTTCCTGGCTTGTTAAGAAAATGGCAGAAGCATCAGAGCTTTCCAGAGGGCAGCTTGTTGTACACTCAGACACTCACAGTGGTACTGTTCTAGCCAGTTTTGAGGATCAAAGAAAGAAAGGCTTTCTCTGTGATATTACTTTAATTGTGGAGAATGTGCATTTCCGGGCCCACAAAGCCTTACTTGCTGCCAGTAGTGAGTATTTCTCAATGATGTTTGCAGAAGAAGGGGAGATTGGACAGTCTATTTATATGCTGGAAGGCATGGTTGCAGACATTTTTGGTATCCTGCTAGAATTTATTTACACAGGTTATTTGCACACTAGTGAGAAAAGCACAGAACAAGTTCTGGCTACTGCTCAATTCTTAAAAGTCTATGACCTGGTAAAAGCTTACACAGACTTCCAGAGTAATCATAGCTCCCCAAAGGTAATGACTTTGAACAGTTCTGGTACTCCTGTGGTTGTCATTTCTAATAAGAAAAATGACCCTCCAAAGCGGAAACGGGGAAGACCAAGAAAAGTGGATAGTTTGCAAGAAGGAAAATCAGAACTGGCTGCAGAGGAGGAAATACAGCTAAGAGTGAACAATTCCGTTCAAAATAGACAAAACTTTGTGGTTGAAGAAGGAGACAGTGAGCTACTGACTGAACAGATTCCAGCAAAAGAAAAGGAGGACTCTGAGCCTGCTCGTGAGGTAGCTGGAATAGAGGCCGTGCCAGCTGAAAAAGATGAGAACTGTGATCCCAAGACCCAGGATGGGCAGGATGGCCAGAGTCGGTATAGCAAACGGAAGATCCGGAGGTCCGTCAAACTTAAAGATTACAAACTTATTGGGGATGATGAAGACCATGGTTCAGCCAAGAGGGTGTGTGGAAAGAGAAAACGCCCCAGTGGTCCCGAGGCTCATTGTAAAGACTGTGGCAAAGTTTGTAAGTACAGTCATTTTTTAGCGATCCACCAGAGGAGCCACACCGGTACTTGCACTTTCAAAACTTACTGCAGTGCATTTGAGAACTTGGGTTGGTAATGATACAGCTTTCATCACTGTGTGACTTCTATGGGAAGTATTGTACGTGTTATTGCATTTAATTCTTAGGATAGTCTTACATTCTTAGGATGGTGGTATCTCCTCACTGCATAGATGAGATCCAGGTCTAGAGAACTGAAATAACTTGCCCAGGTGTACCCATTCTGCCACAGAACTGGTTGTCACTGCCTTTAGCCTTGTCCGGTTATCAGTCTTTTTTTTTTTTAGATTTTTTTTT
This sequence comes from Myocastor coypus, assembly GCA_004027025.1. Lineage (NCBI taxonomy): Eukaryota > Metazoa > Chordata > Mammalia > Rodentia > Myocastoridae > Myocastor > Myocastor coypus. The sequence continues at coordinate 52,342 of PVJA010011108.1, read as the reverse complement.
TTTTTTTCATGTTTCAGAACTTTTGTTTGTTTACTTATTTATTTTTATGGCCAGCTCAGCCTGCCCTGAGGGCAGGGCTGGTGCAGCATGTGGTGCTGGGGATCGAACCGCAGTCCCTGCAGCTGCCCAAGCTTTCCTAAGTAGGCGCTTTAGACCACTGAGCCATCCTGCCGGCCCCCCAGTTATCAGTCTCCAGCTCTTTTTTTTTTTTTTTTGAGACAGGGTCTTAGCTCATTTTACTGTTTTCCTATATTTGGATGTTCTTTGTCTTAGCCATAGAGTTCTTTTGCCTACCAGTTCGGGATAGCTTTATAACAGCCTTGTAAGTACAGATACTTTTCTCCTTTTCAGTTCCTGGACCAGCACTGGTCAGTAGACCCTTTGGTGACCATGGCAGTGTTCTCTGTTCCCATTGTCCCAGTGGCCATTAGCCAAATAGGCATTTCAAGTGTGTAAATTGTGGCTGAGAAACTGAATTTTTTATTTTGTTTTTGTTAATTTAAATTCCAGTAAGATGTGGCTGGCTTATTGATAGCTAATTACTATATTGCAGCAGAGGCCATGGGAATTTCCACAGAAATCTGTTCTTTCTTTTTTTTTGTTTTTTCTGTTCTTTCTTTGAGGTGTCCCAAACTCATTCCTCTTTGGATCAGGTTGTAGTTGCTACTTACACATTCCTCAATGGAATGTAGGCTTGCGTGGGAGCTGGCACTGTCCCTACATCTTCTGTCATAGTAGCTGGCTGTCATGTGACCCACTGCTGCTGGTGCTGTTCTCAGCTTGCATATTAGAATCACCTGGAAAACTAAAACTTCCTGGGGCTGGCCCCACACTCAGGCTTCTGATTTACTTGTCTGGAACCTTGGTATTTGAAAAGCATAGAGTTACTGTTACATACAGGATAAAAACCCTGAATTCTGGTACTTGAAATAAAATAAATTTGCAAATGTTCCACTGTAATTCTTAGCACTAAGGAGGTTGAGGTAGGAGGATTGCCTTGAGTCTGAGGCCAGCCTGAACTACATATTGAGACCCTGTTTCAGAAAAAAAAAAAATTGAAAAGAAAATATTTCTTGACCTGTAATAGGTTCTTTTTTTATTTTTGTAGTAGATTCAGTTTTGCACTAGATTTATTTTCTTTTTTTTTTTTTTTTTGTCTTTTTTGAGACAGGGTCTCGCTATGCAGTTGAGGCTGGCCTTGAGCTCACTTTTGTAGCCCAGGCTGGTCTCGAACTCGCACCAATCCTCCTGCCTCAGCCTCCCGAGTGCTGGGATTACAGGCGTGAGCCACCACGCCCGGCTAGATTTATTTTCATTAAAGCTGCACATGTATATAGTTTATAGAGTCTTATTCTTTAAGACTTGTCAAGGTAAAAGCAGCATCCACCCCCAGGTTCTGAAATACTGCAGTCACTGTAGTATGTATTATTATACTTATTGACATATAAAGGTTAATGGATTTCGCTGTGATATTCCTTATGTACATACCACAGTGTATGTTGATCTTTTTTTTTTTTTTGTCTTTTTTGAGACAGGGTCTCAGTATGCAGTTGAGGCTGGCCTTGAGCTCACTTTTGTAGCCCAGGCTGGTCTGGAACTTGCACTGATCCTCCTGCCTCAGCCTCCCAAGTGCTGGGATTACAGGCGTGCGCCACCACGCCCGGCAAAACTTTCTTTTTTTTTGTCTTTTTGAGACAGGGTCTCGCTATGCAGTTCAGGCTTGCCTTGAGCTCAATTTTGTAGCCCAGGCTGGTCTCGAATTCGCACCAATCCTCCTGCCTCAGCCTCCCGAGTGCTGGGATTACAGGCGTGCGCCACCACGCCCGGCTCCTGTATGTTGATCTTGCCCACTTTTCTTTTGCTCCCCCATCTCCCCTCTCTGCCCTCTGCTGTGTCCCGCCTACCCAGCCCTGTCCCTTCCTCCTACCTCATATTCCCCCTTCTTTCAGATTATCTTTTTTCCCCTAAATTCTACATACAAGAAAAAAGCATCTGAAATTTGTTTTTTGTCTGTTGTTTTGTACTTAATACGATGATCTCGTTTCCTTAAATGACAGGACTTCATTCTTGATGATTGAACAGCATCCCTTTGTGTATGTATAACAAATATCTGTCCATTCATCTGTCCATTCACCAGGCACATAGGCGGTTGTGGATAACACTGCAATAAATATGGGTGTGCAGGTGTCTTTTCTGTATGCTAACTTTTGAATATAGTATGGTATTCTCAAAAATGAGATCGCTCTTTGAGAAACCTCAATCCATTTCTCCATTGTGGCTGTACTAATTTATATTTCCACTGTATGCAAGAGTTCCCCTTTTTCTGTCTCCTCCCCAGCATTTATTTACATTTTTAGTTACAGGCATCTCATTTGCATTTTTATTTGAATGGCTAGTACTGTTCAAATGTATTGCCATTTATATACTTTTTTCATGTATCTTTTGAGAAAATGGCCATTCTGCCGGGCGTGGTGGCTCACGCCTGTAATCCCAGCACTTAGGAGGCTGAGGCAGGAGGATTGGTGCAAGTTCGAGACCAGCCTGGGCTACAAAAGTGAGCTCAAGGCCAGCCTGAACTGCATAGCGAGACCCTGTCTCAAAAAGACAAAAAAAAAAAAAAAAAAAAGGCCATTCATGTAATTTGCAATTTATTTATTTATTTATTTTATTTATTTTTGTTAAATTTGGTACAAGGCCTTGCTATGCAGCTTGGATTCGTAGTGACCCTCCTATTTTAGCCTCCCCAGTGCTGGAATTACAGGTGTGCACCATCATACCATTTCAGTGGCTGACATGGCTTGCAGTACCAGGGATCAAACCTGGGTCCTTGGGCCCAGCGGGATGGCTCAGTGGTCTAAAGCGCCTGCTTGAGAAAGCTTGGGTGGCTTCAGGGACCAAGATTCGATCCCCGGCACCACATGCTGTGCCAGCCCTGCTCTCGGCGCAGGCTGAGCCAGCCATAAAAATGAGTCAATAAACAAAAGTTCTGAAACAAGAATACAAAATAATAAAATTAAAAAAAAAAAAAAAAAAAAAAAAAAAAAAAACCTGGGTCCTTGTGCTTTCCAGGCAGGCACTTAGATAAGTGGACTATCTCCCTGGCCCCATGCAAATTTTTAAAATTAATTAGGTTTATTATTAGTATATTTTAGGTATATATAATGATCACATTTGTCATAGGGAATTTGTACCTGTACATGCTATATCTTGATTTTTAAATTTTATTTTGCTGTTCTTTATATGTTCTGGATATTAGTCTTTTGTCAGTGTATAGTTTGAAATGATTTTTTTTTTCTGATTCTGTATGTTGTTTCTTCACTCTGATGGTTTTTTGAGGTTTGGAGGGGATTTTTTTGGTATGTAGAATGTTTTCAATTTCATATGATCCCATTTGTAAATAATTTTGTTTTCTGTAGAGGTCCTACCCAGGAAATTTTTCCCATATGTTTTCTTATAGTAGTTTCAAAGGTCTTGACTAAGATCTGTAACCCTTTTTGAGTTGAGTTGTGTAGCATGAGAGTTAGAAATCTAGTTTCAGTCTTCTAAATGTGGATATCTAGTTTTCCCAGAATCTTCTGTTGAAAAGGCAGTCCTTTGTCCATTGTATGTTTTGACTTTGTCGGGAATCAGCTAGCCAGCATAGTGGTGCACACCTGTAACCCCAGCACACACGCCTGAGGCTGAGGGAGGAGGACCACTGCTGAGTGCAAGGCCAACCTGAACCACATAGTGAGTGAGACCTTGGCCCTCGATTCAGCAGAAGACACGTGGGCTTGTTCATGGGTCCTCTGGTCTAAATGTGTGCTTTTGGGCCAGAGTCTATATTGTGGTTTGAAATTCAGTACTGTGATGCCTCCACTCTTAGGACTGTTTTGGCTATTTGGAGATCTTTTGTGCTTCCCTATGAATCTTCAGATTTTTTTCTAGTTCTGGGGAAAATATTGATATTTTGGTGGCAGTTGCATTGGTTCTGTAGATGGTTTTGAGTAGTATGACCCATTTTACCCATATTATCTTAGTCCATGATCACAGAAGATCATTTTACCTTCTAGAGTCTTCTTCAGTTTCTTTAGTATTTGATAATTTCTCTTCTTTTTCTTTTCCTTTCTTTGTTTTTGCTTTTGGATGTTTGTGGAACTGGGGATTGAGCCAGGCATTGTGCATGCTACAAGTGAGCCCAGAGCTTGATACTTTGCACTGTAGAAGCCTTCACATCCTTAGGTTCCCTAGGGGAGGACGATTAATGTAAATAGAATTACTTCCCTGGTTTTCTCAGTGAGTTCATTATTGATGTATAGAAATGTTTCTCATTTCAATATATTAATTTTATGTCCTACTTCATTACTAAGTTAATTAGTTCTAAAGTCTTTTGGTGGAGTCTTTAGGATTTTTTCTATACTAAATCATATTATTTACAGACAAGTAATTTGTCTTTCATCCATGTCTATTTGCTTGCTTGCTTGCCTGCTTGCTTTCATGCTTTCTTTCTCTTGCCTAAGTGCTCTGGCTAAAATTTCAAGTCATTTGGCCCATTTTCTTCCATTTGACCAATACCAGATAGATCCATACAGGGTGGACGTTCTTATTGATCAGTTCCAGAAAACTTTCTTGGATATTTTATAGGTTGTTCTTTCCCATCTGTTTTATGTTCTTCCTTTTCAGAACTCTTGCAGCTTGGATGTTGAATCTTATAGGCTATACCTCTAACTCCTTATCTTTTCATTCATATTTTCCATTATTGTTTGCTGTACTTCCTGACAGATTTCTGCTTTATCTTTTTAGTTTTGTTTTGTTTTTTGTTTTTTGAGGCAAAGTCTCAATTCCCTGGGCTTGTGATCCTCCTGCTTCAAGGCTGCCAGGGCTGGGATTACAGGTATACACTACTGTGCCCAGCTTGTTTTGTTTTGTTTTTTGAGACAGTCTAAAATATAGTTAGGCTGGGCTTGAATTTGCTTATGTAGCCCAGACTGGCCTTGAAATTAAAGTATCCTCCTGCCTCCACCTGCTCAGTGCTGAGATTATAGGTATATGCCACCATGCTTGGTGCTGGCTAGCGCTTTTATTTCATAATATAATGACTTATATGAAAATGTTAATGGTAACAGTTACTTCTTGGTCCTGGGCAGTCTCTTTTTCTGCACATTGCTTTTTCTCTTTTTTATTTACCTTAGTATATAATACTACTACTATTATCCTTGAATGTTGAATGCTGATAGCTTGATATTTTCGGGGGAGGGGTCAGAAATTGAACTTAGGACCTTGTGCTTGCCAGGCAGGTGCTGTACCACTGAGTGACATCCACACCCCCTTTTGAGACGGGGTCTCATTATATAGTCCATGCTGTCCTTGAACTCACCATGATCTTCCTTCCTTAGCCTCTAAAGTGCTGGGATTATAGGTGTATGCCACCACACCTGACCTAGAATACTGATTTTTTAAAAAATTCATACTTGATCATGTATAAGAGTATGTTACTAAAAAGCTACAGACAGCTCTGGGAGTATAAGGAAAGCCTGTAAGACAGGTCTTGTTGGAGGAGTTTTGGCAGCACCCTGCTTCCTTACTGATCCCCAGGTGAGCATCTACATCTCTTGTACATATGTCCACTACCTTCCAGGAAATGGGCCTCTACTCTTCTCCCTGGAGGCAACGGGCCTGGCTCCCAGGGTCTGAACAGAAGGGAAGATATTGTCCCAAATGTAGACTTTGACTATGTCTCCTATAATGGGCCTATCAGCTGTGCCTGGCAATCCAGAGACCCTTTCTTTTACCCCCTGTGGAGAATAATCTCCGTCATTGCTGGGAAAGGGCCAGGCCCTGCACTGTGTGAATAAGAAACTGGTTCTGGGGGGCGGTCTCACTACCTCTCAGATTCTTCTTTATTGTCAGAGGTTGTGCCAACTGCCAATTCCTAAGCCTTTTGGAGGCACTGTCTTAGAAATTAGGTTGTATCACACTGTTCCTCAATGCTGGCTTTGGATTAATCTGTTTTGTCTCCCCAGTTTTTATTGCCTGTGTTCTCTCCTACTCCTTGACCTCTGGCTGTGAGCTCTTAAAGATAAATCTCCATGTCATTCTCATTTGTTTTTACACTCTGCCTCTGGACCTCTCCTTCTAGGTGAGCGACCCTTCAAGTGTAATGAGTGTGGAAAAGGCTTTGCCCAGAAGCACTCCCTACAGGTGCACACCAGGATGCACACGGGTGAGCGGCCATACACCTGCACTGTGTGCAGCAAGGCTCTGACCACGAAGCACTCACTGCTGGAGCACATGAGCCTGCACTCAGGTAGCTGGCCTGCATGATGGGGCTGCATGTTGTGAGATCCCCACTTGGAGGGTGGGCACTTCTGGGATCTAATGCATGTTTCCTTAGCCTAGTATCATTTTCTATGTGGTGTCATTGAAAGACAGGTCTGGGGCAGGGAGATAGCTCAGTAGAATAAGTGTCTGCCTGGCAAGGGCCACTGTCAGAATTCATTTTCGAGTTGTACACAGCACCGAGCTTTCAGCTGCCCTTGGGAAGTCAGTGTGCATAGGTTCTTTGTTTAACTGCAGGTTTGCTCTGTTTTGAGCCCTGCTAAGGAGACTTGAATTCTCCAGCTCTACCTGGTTCCCCCCAGTCCTGTTGCCTCATGTGCCTTTTGTAAATTTATGTGTCTGCTCTTAACAAGGCTTTCAAATACACACATTCACTGGTGTCCTGTGGCCCACTCTGTTATTTATTGCTTTTGTGATCATTCTAGAGCTCTGCAATTTTTGCATTGTTGAAGTATTCCATTTTTTATTTGCCAGGACAGAAATCTTTTACCTGTGATCAATGTGGAAAATATTTTAGCCAGAAAAGACAACTGAAGAGCCATTACCGAGTTCATACAGGTATAATATCCATAAAGTGAGAATAAGTTTGGATCAGTGGGAAAAAATGTGAATATGAACTGTTTCTGAAGTCTTGGTTCATATTCTACACAATAAATGAACATTTTGGGAAAATATTTTTAAAGCCATGTAAGTTAGAGGTCCTGATGTTCTGCACTGTTCATGTGACTTAAATTTTTGTACTGTAGTTTTGGTGCTAAGCTTAGAAACCCTCCAGAATTGGTATCTGTCAAAAGTGCCCTTTGTCCAAGAGGCTTTGAATTGGTTGGCAGTGGTGTCTAGACGGAGGCACCATCACCACAGTGACTAGTCCAGGGTTTTCTCCAGGGCAAGGGTTCCATCTCCAATGACCAGGAGGGCCCCAGCTCTTTTATGGAGTTGGTGAGCTGAATTACATTAGGGAATACCAGTTGTTAGCAGATTGATAAAAAAAATTGTGCTGTTGTTAAAGTACCATATTTAAAGTGATTATTTTTCAGGGAAGTACTTTAACACAGATCACTGAAGAAATGCAGGGAGAGCATATATGCACTGACACTTTTTTTATTATTGCGACAAGGCCATTCATTACCGGAATGTAACCACTGCCATCGCAAATTCATGGATGTGTCTCAGCTAAAGAAACACCTCCGAACACACACAGGTAATGCACAATCTAGCCACCTGTCCTAGCATGTGATGCTGGTAGCAGGGGATGTGCTGAGTCCCTGCTCAGCCTGTGTCTGACAACCCTTATTGTAAATACAGTTGGAATTTTACAAGAGGATCAGTGGAAAGCCCAGAGGGAATGGGACAGTACTGTCCTGTAGGGACATCTCATCTCTGTAGGCTAACAAAATAGGTCCTCTGCTGACCGCTATTCATGTGTGAAAAGTCTTCTCTTTTTTTGGTACTGGGGCTCAAACTCAGACCTTGCACTTGCCAGGCAAGTGCTTATGCTTCTAAGCTGTATCCCTGGCCCTGAAAATTCATTTAATGCCACAGAGTAGTGCAAGTGGTTTGCTCATGACCAGATGTGAAGGTGAGAAGGTGGAGGCAGAAGAAACTGGACAGAGGAAAACCTGGGGAGCAGATTCAGAGATTTTGGTCACTTGGACTGGGCTGTTTAGCACTGGGTGCAGATAAGGAGGAATCAGTTGATTACTGGACTGTGGACTTCATATGCTGGGAGAGCTGTAAAGGCTTACATGTGTGCCTATAATTAGTGTGTGAGACTGTGACAAGCTCCCCAGGGAGATACTCACTCATCTGTCTGAAATCTGGAGCCCCTCACCCTAACCTTCCTTACAGGGTCCATGTGCCAACTCAAGAATTTCAAGATGGGCCAGGCGTGGTGGCTCACGCCTGTAATCCCAGCACTTGGGAGGCTGAGGCAGGAGGATCAGTGCGAGTTCGAGACCAGCCTGGGCTACAAAAGTGAGCTCAAGGCCAGCCTCAACTGCATAGCAGGACGCTGTCTCAAAAAGACAAAAAAAAAAAAAGAATTTCAAGATGAGATTGTGGAGGTAGCTCAGCAACATAATCTGATAAGCCCAAGGTCCTGAGTTCAATCCCTGGTACAAAAAAGAAAAAGAGAGACTTTCAGGATGAAGCCAAGGCAGGGATGGGTCCTGCTCAGGAAGCAGGGATGGGACCTGCTCAGGAAGCCGGAGCACATGCTGGCTGATAAAGGGAGCCAGAAGAGGTGACTCAGACAGGAGAGAGGAGTGCGAATAAAGCTTGAGGGAGTGCAGCCCAGTATCCAAAGAATGCACTGAGAATCCCTGGGAGACAGGTGGCTGGGCTGCAGGACGGTGGGGTGGGCACCAGAGTCAGACCCCGTGTTTGGGCAAGGAGAAGGATGTTTTGTTTGTGCCTTGAAAAGGTCTCAGGCTGGAGAGGGCAGGACCTGGATGTACCCCTTAACAGCCCCTTCTGGGGAGAGAGAAGGCTAAGGTCAAGAGCATGGAATGAAGACTTTTTGTCTGAGGTGGGTGGGGATGGTTGCTGCATATGTGACAAGAGTACTGATATCCCAAATGAGAAAACGTGTACCCAACAGGAAACCTAGTAGACATGAAAAGAGCCCCACAGAAGATAACATAGGAATGACAGGGAGTCAGCTATAAAACCATGGCAACAGCATTGGTCACCAAGGAGTGTGTGTGGTTTTTGTCCATCAGATTGGCAAACACGTGAGGAAATGAATATCGTTATGTACTATTTTTTTAAAAAACAGTATTTTTTATTTTCTATTTTTTCTTGTTTCCGAATGAGTGTTTATTCACTCATTTTTATGGCCACCTCAGCCCATCCTGAGGGCAGGGCTGGCGCAGCATGTGGTGCTGGGGATCGAACTGCGGTCCTGAAGCCGCCCAAGCTTTCCCAAGCAGATGCTTTAGGCCACTGAGCCATCCCACCGGGCCCCTGTTATATTGATAGGAATATAATGTGGAAATCTTGTGGGCAGAAGCTGTGGTGGTATTTATCAGCTGTTTCCATTTGGGGCAAGATGTTTGTGTTAAGGCTGTTTATCACAGGTAGGTCTGATTATAATAGAAACAAACTAAACATCCATTGCTAAGGGTAAGTTTTAGTCAGTATGCATGATGGGATACATACAGCACAGCCTTTTTTTTTTTTTTTTTTTTTTTCAGACAGGATTTTATTCTGTGTATTCCAGGCCTCAAACTCACAATGATCCTTCTGCCTCAGCCTCCTGAGGGCTGAGTTTACAGGCTTTTGACATGGTGCGGGGCAGCACAGTCTTTTAAAATGGTGATGTGGCCCAACACAACAACAGCGTCCCCTGGGCTCTTGTGTGAGCCACATACTGTGGTGTGTGCAGCCTGCCAACAGATTTGTCTGCAGAGATGCTCATCATAGTGTCAAGAAGTTCTCTTAGGAAACTGGGAATGGTCGATACATCCTTCATGCTTTTCACTGTTTCTTATGTTTATATGGAATATTGAGTCATGTTTTAAGAAAGACAAGGTTGTGTCCCACAGTGGGAGACAGGTTCTTTGTTATGAGAATATATAAAACTGATCAGAATTGGAGGCTTGTGCTCAAGTACTGCTACCATCAAAAAGGCAGCCACTCTGGGTTAACAGAATAAAGCCTGCCTCTCAGTGCACCGCTAAACCCGCAGGAGCATGGTCCCAGATTTTGAAAGCACCGTGCACAGGTAGTATTGGGGATGGACTGAGGCGAGGCCCCAGGATACCCTGAGTGCCATATCCAGTGCAGCCCTTGAAATTCCCGGAGGGAGGATGGGAGTCAGAGTCAGAATGCAGAAGGTGAGATCAGATGGAGCCTCCTCTCCTGGTGGGAAAAGTGGAGCCACTGTGCAATGGCAGTGCATTTATTTATACGTGCCGCAGACGGACATCAGGTGAAGCCCATCTGCCTAGCAACTTGTTTACCTGGCTCAGCCTGGTGCTCTGTGTTCTCAGGGTTGGCCTTGCTGTAGACCCACACATCACTGATCTCCAGCTCAGCCACTCCCCACATTCAGCAGCTCATCGTGCTGCTGGAAACTGCTAAGGTGCCCCAGGTCCTCTGCCTGAAATTTATAGCTCTTCAAGGTATGGCCTTATGTTAGATCTCCACCACTGCTCACAGCAAATCCCCACCCCTCTGGGGCTGGATAGTGTGTGGACATTTCCAACACAGGCCTTTTGGGTGTGCTGTCTGTAGCAGTACACTGAGCAGGTGGTTCCCCAGTCTGTCTCAGACTGCCTCCCACATTTCACTCTCCTGCCACCACTAGTGGTGTTACCGTCATTCTCAACTCTCAGCGGACCACAGCCCTACTTGCCCTGTCTCTCATAGGCCATACCTCCTTTTCTGAGATACATGGAGCCTTGTTTCTCTGTTTCTTACCTCTGTACTTTGTTGATGGTCCATGTACATTTCAGAAAGAATAAATTTAAAACAGGTGAAAGTTGCAGGCCTGTACAAAGGAACAGATAAAAAACACTGAGTTGGAAAACCTTTGTCTATAGTTTGAATGAGGTCTCCTAATCCATGTGCTAGAAATTTCAGAGGCTGGGAGTGTAGCTCAGTGGTAGACAGCTTACTTAGTAGGTGTAAGACCCTGAGTTCTCTCAGCAGTGCTAAAAAAAAGAAAAAAACTGGAAAATGTTAAAAGTATGTATGTATGTATGTATGTATGGTACTGGGGATCAAACTTAGGGCCTTGCACTTGCCAGGTAGGTGCTTAGGGCACTGAAATATCTCCCCAGCCCAAGAAAATGGAAATTTAGCTGATCAGGCTGTGAGTATGGTACACCTTATAATCCCAGCACTGGAGAGGCTGAGGCATAAGGATTATTGAAAGTTTAAGGCCACCCTGGACTACATAGAAAAACCCTGCCTCAAAAAAAGAGGGTGGGAGAGACTGGGGAGATAGCAAAGAGCAGCTGATAGAAACATGTTAAGGTGTGGAACGCTCAGAATGGAACGATGTTGGTATCCCTGGAGTGGATTCCTGATGGGGAAGGTCACAAAGCCTCACTGGTAAGGATTGCAGCATGTGAGCAGAGGCTAGGAGGTGAGTCGTCACCTGCAGACACCTGGTGAGGGGCCAGGTTGGTTTGGGGGAGAAGTGTGAGAGTCTGTGACCCTTTGTAAAGAGTTTTAACTAGTCAGGCTGGGGCACCATCAGCCTTTAAAACTGCAATGTGAAGTGACCTGACTATACCAGGACTCCCCAATTGCCATGCTGACAGTGGATGGCAGAGAAGGAAGGCGCCCTTTGGGCAGCTGCCACTGTCCAGGAAGGAAGGAGGTGGTGTAAACCAGGACGAGTGGGTAGTGAGCAGTGGTCAGGTTCTAGATATATTTGGAAGATAGATGTGAACACTACACCAATCTCCGCAGTGCGTGGGAGTCCTTTTGAAGAAGGTGGTAAGGGAGGAGTGCTGAAGTCACCATCACGCATGAGCATGGAGGATGTGGAGGAGTGGGGGGGATGCATTGAGTTCCTTTGTTTCCCTCCTGTCAGTGCTGCCTTCTTATTTCAGTCTTTAAGGGCTTAAGGGAAGCCAGGCACAGTGATACATGCTCATAATCCACCACTGTGGGAGGCTAAGACAGGAGGATCACAAATTCAAGCAGTCTGGGGAATTTCATGACTTATCCAGACCCTGTCTCCAAGAAAGAAGGACAGGGATAGAGCTCCGTGCAAAGGCCCTAGGTTCAACACCTAGTTCATAGATGTGATCAGTTGAAGGAGAGACCCACATCTGCTTCTCCAGATCCAGGCTCCCCACACTATAAAGAGGTGCAGAGGGCTGCCTGGTTTGTTTGTTTGTTTCTAAATATATATTTTAAGTGTTTTCCTTTTTGTTTTTGTTTTTAGGGGAAAAGCCATTTACTTGTGAAATTTGTGGCAAATCTTTCACAGCAAAGAGCTCTCTTCAGACCCACATCAGAATTCATCGGTATGTTTTGCAGACATTTCAGTGTTGTGGAGGCCGCCTTTAACCCTGGGTGTCCTGTGGGGCGACCTGTTAACCTACATATTCTTTTTATCCAAATTGTTACTCTGGTATAATTTTCTATGCTGTTTATTTTTTTCTATAATAAAATGCTTTGCTCAAAATTAACACAACTCATCCTGGCCAGTAAAAAAAAAAAAAAAAAAAAGTATGTTGTTGATTTCATTTATTGAATTTGCATTTTATGTTGGGGACTGGCCCTAAGCTTAAATAGTCAATCAAAAATAGTCATTAAGGTGGCAGGTGCCAGTAATTCCAGCAGTCAGGAAGCTGTGGCAGGAGGGTCACTAGTTTCAGGACAGGCTGGGCTATATTTCAAATTCAAGGCCAGCCTGGACTATATAGCAAACCCAATAAAAGGCATTAAACTTAGTATTTCTGAATGAATATTTCGTCCACCAAAATTACTCTCAGCTTGGCTTTAGGTGTATTTCTACAACTTCACAAATTTATAATAGGTATATTAATCATATATATTTATTTGCCCACTTGAGTCTAAAAGCTAAAAAGTATATGTAAATATTTACTTTTTTATGTAAAATATATTCCATGGAATCATAAAATTTTATCACATCTAGCCAAACCCCAACTGCCGTCCTTCTTCCAACACCACTCCTACCCTTTTTATATTAAGAATAGAAACTGAAGCCATGGAAGTATGACTCACTGGAACTCTGTATAGTTAGCAGGACTATTATTGATTGCTTCTCCCCAGATAAACAGGAAGTCATAAGTAGGTATTTCTGGTTTCTGTTTGTTTTTGCAACAATGGGGATTGAACGCAGGGCTTTTGCAGTAAGCTACATCCAGCCTTTTTTGTATTATTCTGAGATAGGGTCTTGCCACATTGCCAGGTTGTAGACTGCTGAAATTTTTGATCCTCCAGCCTCAGCCTCCCAGAGTTCCAGGACTACAGGTAAGCATCAGCAGGTCTGGCTTCTGTGTTTAAAATACAACATATATTTTCTTGTAGAGGAGAAAAGCCATACTCCTGCAGCATATGTGGCAAGTCCTTTTCTGACTCCAGTGCCAAGAGGAGGCACTGCATTCTCCACACAGGCAAGAAGCCTTTCTCTTGCTCTGAGTGTAACTTACAGTTTGCTCGCTTAGACAACTTGAAGGCTCACCTGAAAATCCACAGCAAAGAGAAGCACACACCTGAAGCCAGCAGCGTTTCCAGCAGTAGCCACACCGAAGAGGTCAGGAATATTCTTCAGCTACAGCCCTACCAGCTCTCTACCTCAGGAGAGCAGGAGATTCAGCTTCTTGTGACTGACTCTGTACACAACATCAATTTCATGCCGGGTCCTAGCCAGGGTATCAGCATTGTGGCCACGGAGAGTTCCCAGAACATGACCACAGACCAGGCTTCTGACCTCACTCTACTCACACAGCAGCCAGAGCAACTGCAAAGTTTAATTCTTTCAGCTCAGCAGGAGCAAACTGAACACATTCAGAGCCTTAATATGATTGAAGGCCAAATGGAGCCCTCCCAGGCGGAGCCAGTACATGTCATCACACTGTCCAAGGAGACCCTGGAACGTCTTCATGCCCATCAGGAGCAGACAGGGGGGCTCCACTTAGCAAGTGCTTCAGACCCTGCTCAGCACCTGGAGCTGGCTCAGGAGCCTGAGCTGCCATCCCCGGCTCACCATGTGGCCCAGCCCTCACCACTTAGCCAGGAACAGAGCTGACCTGCACACATGGTCAGCACACATGGACTGCTTCCTGGGTCCAACCCATAAGCCAGCTGTAACCAGGTGGTCAGCGTGCCATGTGAAGATAATGTGGTTACACAGCTGTGTAGAGAAGCGCTGCCAGAAGATAGCTGTGCCCTCAGTGTCCCTGCAGCAAGGAGCAGGGGCGTGCAGGTCTGATGCATGGTGCTGATGTGTATTCAGTAAACAATGAATGCTCTTCATTCTCATCTGCTAGGTTTCTTGATGACTGGACTGTTTTTCATAAGGGTCATTGATTCAGACTTTCCTATAAGCACTTAATGTTCAGAGCCATAAGTGTGATTTTATCAACCTAGGTATATTTTTTTTATTTTTTAGACAGAGGAAGTTGTGTAGGTTGTTGCATTGAGTAGAGTGGTTGGTTCCCCTTCTCTGTTTCTGTAAGGCCATGGAATTACCAGTTCAGAGAAGTCGGAGCTGAGTTTAGAGAATCCGTCCCTTGAATAACTTTCAGTCCCCCAGGGCAGAGTAACTTGACATTTAATCTTTGTGCGGTACTATAGTATCATTAAAAGCAGATTCAAACTCATAAAAAACTGTATTCAGAATTCAAAAATCATATAATAGGAAAGGCATAAGTATGCTTTAAAAAATTATAAATAGGGGCCTGGCAGGATGGTTCAGTGGTCTAAAGCACCTGCTTAGGAAAGCTTAGGCGGTTGCAGGGACCGCGGTACGATCCCCGGCACCACGTGCTGCGCCAGCCCTGCCCTCAGGGCAGGCTGAGCCAGCCATAAAAATAAATAAAAGTTCTGAAACAAGGGAAAAAAAAAAAGATAAAAAATAAAAAATTCTTACAGCCAGGCATGGTGGCGCATGCCTGTAATCCCAGCACTTGGGAGGCTGAGGCAGGAGGATTGGTACGAGTTCGAGACCAGCCTGGTCTACAAAAGTGAGCTCAAGACCAGCCTGAACTGCATAGTGAGACCCTGTCTCAAAAAGACAAAAAAAAATTAAAAAGTTATGAGTACGTGTTTTGTGTGAAACCTCACAACTATTTTAATAGCAGCCTATGTCATTTTTAAGTATTAAAATATGAAATTGGATCAAAACATTCATCACAGATAAACTGAATTGTGTCAGAAAGGATATTAGAATTTCATGATAAAGTTAAAAGTTTCTTAATTACCTTCAGATATAAAATTGTATTCAATGTAAAGTGTTGAGTATATACTGACTTCTGATTGATCGCTGAAGATACTGATCTGTGTCTTGGGTCTAATAACTTTTAGGATGTGGAGATTTTCATTCTTTCTTTATTTTTTATTTTATTTATTTATTTATTTTTTTTCAGGACCAAAGATTGAATTCAGGCCCCTGAGCTTGCCAGGCAAGCGCTTATTCTACTAAGCTATTTCCCCTGCCCCCTTTCATTCTTTTTATATTAGACTGTCAAATGTCACAAAATGGATACATCATTTTTAAAAGTATCTTTTTTTAATCTTAAAAATAATGTTAGGCCTCAGATGATGGCCAGCATGTCATAAAATTTTTTAAATAATTGTCAGAATATTAGATTTGGGATAGGTTGTCAAGTTCATTGTGTTTAATTTAATTCTTTGACTATTTTTCTCTTGTAAATTGGTAGGGGACTTTTGAGAAAGAAGGGGGTTCCCAATACATGAACATTAATAGAGGTGCTGGAAAGCAGATATGAAATTAACAGAATTGTTACATCAGTTTTCTTGCTTTAAACATCTTTTATTTCCCCCCTGAATCCAATAAATTCTTTGGAAGTTACAGTAATAGAGAATTAAGAAGATGAAAATATTTTTATATTTGTGTATTGTATATTTGCCCAGTTATATTTTGCTATATGTGTCCCATAGTATTTCCAAATAATACATACCTTAAAGGTATCAAACTAAGTAATATTAAATCAGGCCTGATTGGAACACAGGTATAATTTTTACAGTAAGATACTGTTATACCTTAACATTATTTAGGTTCTTAATTTAGTTATTTAAATTATTTAACTTCAGTTTTTTGTAAGATGTTTTGCAATGCTGGGGATCAAACCCAGGGTCTCACACATACTAGGCCTGCTCTCAAGCCCTGAGGTTATTCTTCAAACTGAAGTTCTTAGCAGCTTTTCAAAGCCTCCTGATCCACATTCTCTCCCCATGAAATACACAGTTTAAGTGACTTTTTACTCCCTTTATGTAGGTAATTGTTCAGAAAGTGTGGTTGTGTGACTTATTTATTTTGATGCCAGAAACAGACCAACGCCTGCATGCACTAAGCATGAGTTTTGTTGTTGTGCTACAACTCCCAGCTCGTACAGTATTATTTTTTCTTTCCTGTCTGCCTTTTCTTTTTCCTTCCTTCTTTCCCTTTTTCTTTTCTTCCTTATTATGCCTTTCAGGTTTTTGGGTTTTGTTTTGTTTTGAGACAGGGACTCATAATATGTTCATACCTGGCCCTATATAGTCCAAGCTGGCCTTATTATAACTTGTGGTGAAAAAAAAAATTAAACTATACCAAACTTGTGATGATCCTCCTGCCTCAGCCCTACCAGTGCTAGAACTACAGGTATGCACCACCACACCAAGTTCTTTGTCTTTGAAAGTTCTCTCTGAATTACCCAAACTGATATTTTAGCTTGTGGCCTCAGCTGATCCTCCTGCCTCAGCCTCCAGATTGGCTGGGACTACAGCCATGTTTCACCATAGCTGACCTTCATAATAGCCTACCACTGAATGAGTAGGCAATATAAACAACATTGGTGACTTTAATTTTCCAGTGGCTGCATCTAAAAATGTAGAAAGAAGGCTGGAGAGATCACTGAGTGGCATAAATGCCTGCCTGGAAAGCACAAGGTCTCAAATTTGATCCTCAGTACTGCCAAAAAATAAATATGTAGGAAAAAGTAGGTGAAATTAATTTTAAGAACCTTATTTAGCCTGTAATCCCAGCACTCGGGAGACTGAGGCAGGAGGATCGGTGACAGTTCGAGACCAGCCTGGGCTACAAAACTGAGCTCAAGGCCAGCCTGAACTGTACAGCGAGACCCTGTCTCAAAAGGACAAAAAAAAAAAACAAAAAAGAACCTTATTTAATCCAATGTAGTGTTTCCCAAATATCTCAACATGGAATACAAATGCCTTAATGATAGTTTATGTCTTTTTCATATGACGTCTTCAGAATCTAGTGTATATTTTATACTTACTGCACATCTCAAATTTATTTGCTAACATTGATCTGTATGTAGCTTTTGTAAATTTCAGTTGAAAGTGTAAATTTCAGTCACAGATAGTTCAATTGTAAATTTTTTAGTAACTAAAACAAGTACCAGTTTTCTTACTTTGCCGAGTTGCACTTCCATGTCCCAGGTATAGTAGCACAGGTGGACCCGTGGCTCCTGTGGTGCAGCACAAGCCCATTACTAGTTGGAGCTGCAGTCAGCCATCCCTTGATCTGACTGCTCACTGAAGCATCAAGCAGCATCTATGGCCTGGCCTGCCCTCATGCCCCTTGGATGAATCCCTTCTAGTTGGATGGACTAGAAGTTTGGGGGCTTCTAGTCCCAAGGGAAATAAACATAAAAATGCTTTTTTTTTAAAGGTTCTTAGGAAATCCTAAAGCTAGTGCAGTACTTCACAACTCATTTTGTATGATTTACTTTTTTTTTTTTTTTTTTTTTTTTGAGACAGGGTCTTGCTGTGCAGTTCAGGCTGACATTGAACTCATTTTGTAGCATGGACTGATTTCGATCTCCAAAGATCATTGTGCCTCAGCCTCCCAAGTGCTGGGATTACAAGTATGTGCTGCCATGCCTGGCTCATGATTTACAATCTTAAAAAATTCTTTTTTTTTTTTTTTTTGGTTCTGCAACAGGCCCAAACTGGCCTTAAACTTGTGGTGATCCTCTTCCCCCAGCCCTCCAAGTGCTGGGACTATCAGTGTGAACCACCATGCCTGGCAAAAATTGTTTTAACAAGCACAGAAATGCAAAATGCATTTTGCAGGAAATACCATGTGCTTTTGAGCTACTATGATGTAAGCTGCTTTGAAGATGAATGTTTGGTTTTCTCTTAGCCTGGCCCAATCAGGCTCTCATCATGAAAATAAGTTATTCACATACTTACTGAGTTTCCTAAAAGTACTCTTTTTTTTTGAGACAAGTTCTTATCTAACACAGTAGCCTAGAACTCGCAGTGATCCTCCTGGGATTACAGGGCTGCACCTGGTATTCCATCATTGCCTTTTGTGTTGTCATCTACAGGTTCATTGATGCTAAAGAATAAAGGGAGACTTTCATCTAGACGCTTCCCTTCTGGTTTTCATAAATTCAGGTATGAAATGGCTACACATGGAGGCTTTTTTTTTTTGTTAATAAATGAGGTCTTGCCGGGCGTGGTGGCGCACGCCTGTAATTCCCAGCACTCGGGAGGCTGAGGCAGGAGGATCGGTGTGAGTTCGAGACCAGCCTCAGCTACAAAAGTGAGCTCAAGGCCAGCCTGAACTGCATACTGAGACCCTGTCTCAAAAAGACAAAAAAAAAAAAAAAAAATGAGGTCTTGCTGAGTTGTTCAAACTGGTCTCAGCTTTTCAGCCCCTTGCCTCAGCCTCCTGGGCAGCTGGAGTTAAGGCCAGCACCACCACATCTGCCCACTCAGAATGTTGAGCCAGGAGTGAAGCTGAGTGTCCGGTGCGCAGTCTGTCCTCGTGACTCTCAGACCTTTTCCCTAACCTGCATGCGTGCATGGCACCCAGACAACAGTCTCCCCCCAGGCTCCCCTGGCCATGCTGTGTTAGTTGCTTGAGAGCCACAGCAGTGGCACAGGTGATCAAGTTTAAGCAGGAATTTCTTTTCTCACACTTGTGTAAGTTAAAGTGGTGAGAACAGAGTGTCAGCAGGGCTGGGTTTTCCTGAGGCCTCTGCGGGGCTTACTGCCAGCTGTCTTCTGCCTGTGTGCTGTCCACCCTTCTGGCTTGTTTTGTGGCCTCCTTTTGCAAAGATGTCTAGCCGGGCGTGGTGGCGCACGCCTGTAATCCTAGCACTCGGGAGGCTGAGGCAGGAGGATTGGTGCGAGTTCGAGACCAGCCTGGGCTACAAAAGTGAGCTCAGGACCAGCCTCAACTGCATAGCGAGACCCTGTCTTAAAAAGACAAAAAAAAAAAAGATGTCTTTGTTTGGAGCTTAATTACCTCTTTAAAGGTTCTTTCTCCCAAGTATAACACCCCACACTGAAGTGCTAGGATAGGAAGGGCTTCAAAATGAATGGGGAGGGGGAGGCAGTGATTCAGCCTAAAACAGCATCTGTGGTAAGGAGGAGCCTGGCCAAACACACCCTTTGGTCATTGATGTAAGTCTTAATTTTCCTTACATCCCTGTGAAGTATGTACTATTATGATGATTATACCCATTTTAAAGATGAGAACATTGAGGCCCACACAGATTATTTCTGTTGCTCATTGTGATGTGGGTGGCAGAGCCAGAACTGGGGCACAAGCCTGAGGGAGCTCACTGCTGCTTCCAGCAGATGTCTATAAGTATTAACATAAAGTTTTTTAATTTTATGAAACAAGCTCTCATCTTTTAGCTGGATTAGGCTCAAATTTAAGATTATCCTGTAGCCTCCCAAATGCTGGGATTATAGGTGCATACCACTAGGCCCATCTTTGAGTTCTATAGTACCCACAATAATTCCTTAATATCCATAATACATCACCCTAAGTGTGAGTTTGAAGACAGAGTTCCCAAAACACTAGTTGGGCTCTTGGCCTTACTTCACTTATACTATATTTTGTTAAATGAAAAGTTACACTAAAGCTGCTTTAGACTAAATTCGTTAAAATTGTGCTTAAAAATTTCAATAGTATGTTTGTAGTGCATAATGAGCAGATTCATCATGGGGAGACAGCACATGAATAGAACACGCCTTTTCATATCCCCTCAAAGCTGTATTTTAAACATCATCTCACTTCTATTTAAGCTTTTGGACAAATTCTTCCTCCTAATTTTAATGTTTGAAAGACAGAAGTGGTCTTGTAATTAAAGATGAGAAAGTAAACTGAGTGCCAGGTTTTGACACGTGCAGCCTCCCTCTTGGCTTTAGAGTTTTGAGTGCTGGTGTGGAGTCTTTGAGACTGCTAGAAGTAAAAGCAGCAACTGAGGGATGTGAGTGGAGCAAAGAATGTGTACGTGATTCATCCTTTCTAAGCCCAGAGAGAAAGCTGGAGGCATTCTTAATGGGCTGACCTCATGCCCCACAGAAAACGCATTTCTCCTGCCTGCCGTGGACAGGGTGTGCCTTCCCTGGACTCCTGCCAAGCAGCTTGGCTGATCTATTCCAACCCCCTCACCACCCAGGTGAAATCTAACCACTGCAGTTCACCATTATCCCCTTAGCACAAGACAGGATGCCTCACTAGATGAGTACACTGGCATCATTTAATAAGGCACATGAGATCTCGTGGCGGCTCTGCAGTTCTTAACTGCCTGAAGAGTCACGTACCTGACCCACTTCCTCTGGGCTCTTCCCCATTCTGTCTGACCACACTGGCTTCCTGGCTGTTGCCACCCAACAGGCACACCCAGCACTTTCCTGCATAGGGGCTCTGGGACTGGTGGCTTCTCAGTCTTGAAAGCTGTCTTCCTCACTGCTCAGGACTACTCACCTTGGAATTCTGGAGTCCCTCTCTGGCCCTTCAATCTCTAGCAGGCTACCCTATCATAATCTTTTAGGCACTGTCTACTCCTTTGTAGAAAGCTACATGTACATCAGGATCTGTCTCCCTGGGCCAGAACAACCATGGTTTATTGTTGGAAGGTACCAGTGTGCTGTTGGTGCAGAGCCATCTGAGTGGCTTGGACATGTCACTTGCAATGTTAGAAATCTAGTTTCTGGCTCCAGGGCCAGGAAATGAGATGCTATGTAAGATGCTGTGTAAGGATGGCATTACAGAAAGGCTGACATAGGACAGAGGCAAAAGAATCCTGGCTCAGATTTTTATGTAGGCCACTAATATGATTAGTTCCAAAAACATTAGAACAAGATTCTTTTAAAGCCAACTTTTCACTTACCTGATCTAATGTAAACTGGCCAGTGCAATTATGCAGGTACTTTTATTTTTATTTTTATGAGCAGAATATATTTATTTGGGAAAAGAAAGCTCCTGTCCAAGAGAGAGACAGGAGGGGAGCCCGATCAGGTTGTCCCCCTGGGCAAGTATTTTTAGTTCTATGTATAAGTACACAATGGGGACTGTGAAGAATTAAGAAAAAAAATGTGTGGAAGAAATGCCTGTAGATAAGCAATAAATGCACTTTATCTTTTTTATTTTAATGTATTTAGTACAGGGTCTTACTACACAGATTGGACTCCTGTTTTCAGTCCCCAATGTGCTGAGATTACAGGCTTGTGCTGCCACACTTAATGCAGTTGCAGCGTGCAGGGGTGGGGCCAGCACAGCACACCCCTGCGGTAAGCAGGCACTTTACACTTACATAACCCCTTTTTTTTTTCTTATAAGTACAACATGGTTTGGGTCTTCCAGTCCGGACATTTATGGCCAGCAACATGGAATAATAGAATTTCAGTGATGGAAATGGTATGAAAAGGTTGTATCATGAATTACTGAAATACAATGTGTGATGTGACAAGGTCCCACAAGACGTAGTGTAGCCAGACCCTCTGGATGCCAGCTCCATGCAGCTCTCACAGCTTTAAACTCGGGTGACACTTTAATTAGCATTTGAGAAAAACCACTTGAGGTTAGGATTTTTACTACGGATGGTCACATCACTATTCTGTGACCTTATTAGCACATTTTACATTGCTGTTGAGAGAGCTGCATAACACCTTTGGTTGCAACCAGAGGTCAGAGTCAAGCCAGACCCTGTCTGCCTTTGCAAACACAGTCAGTTGGAGAAGCTAGCTGCCATCTGCCAGCACAGGGCAATGAACAGATTCTGAAACCCTTCTAAGCCATTTATAGTGGACTTGAGAATGTTTTTACACTATGTGTTCAAACATGGGCGTGCCTGATATTTAGTAAATTAATGTCAAGCCAAATGATGTGTCACACTCGGGAGCTGGAAGGGGCCCAGCTGGGAGGCTGCCCTAGTTTCCTGGTCATGACCCAATGAATTGCCTGGCCTTTCCAGGCAGGGACCTGGCATTTCCTTCTCTATGCCTCCCCGGCCTGCTTCTCAAGCCTCACTGGGAGCAGTTCATGTCTCACCTACTCCGAGGCCTCCGGACAAGGGCAAAGTGAGAGAACAGAAGGGATGGGGAGAGGGCTGGACCTCCCCACGCCCCACTACCACACTCACCACATTTTCCATCTCTTCACGAGTTCCTCAGTTAAGTTAGTGTCTCCATCCTCTAAACAAGGAATACTTCCTCAAAATGTCAGCCTCTCCATCCATCATGTTGGCTCAGCCTTCATTGGCTCAGGCAGGATATCAGCTCTGCCACCTGGTGTAGGACTTGTGCAGCTCCAGGAGCCTCTGTGACCTTCAGCTCCTTTTTCAGTAGACCTGAACACAGATAAGGGCAATATTCACTTTGCCCTAATTAGAGCAATATCTAATTAGCTTAATATCTCATATGCTGAACAATGTGTTCAGTAAATGAGAATTGATGTTTTAATAACTATTAGCCAACAGTGCTTTCAGTATGCCTGCTGTTTTCTTTTGGGGAATATGAAGAAGTAAATCTCAAGGGTCCTTTCAGCACCAGTTTCGGAAGTCGTCATTCTAAGGCATTCCTGAACTGTGAAGACCTAGCCTTACTCTCCACCCCACGACCCCATTCCCCTCTATGCTAAGACTCCCAGCCCTTTTTGCCCAGCTGGAAGCTGTGGAGTGCTAGGTGGCCAGGACTTTAATCGCACTTTGTCCTCTGCCCCGACAAGGGAGCAGGCCTGTCGCAAGGGTGGCCGACTTAGCAATGGGACACATCGTGAAGTGCGGTGTTTAAGATCTGCTGGCACAAACAGTGGAGAGCGCGCAGCACCAGCACCTCCTTGGACCCGCCAGCTTCAACAAACTTCTCTAGCCGGCGCGAGAGCATTCAAGGAGCTGGTGGTGCAGGGGACAGGGTAACCTCGCCCCACGCGCGGGCCACTACTGCACCGATCTGCCCCGCCCCAGCCCCAGATCTGCAGCCCAGGGCAGGACTCTTCTGAGACTGGAGCAGAACCCAGCGCACGCAGCGCCACGCCCTCAGACACCGCCCTGCAGGCCCGGGCTGTCCCGAGCAGACGGCGGGGTAGTGGCATGCTAAAGGGGTGCGGATAAAGCCTCCGCCGGGCGCTAGAAAGCGCTCCAGAGACAACACCCCGCGACCCTCCGGCCCGGCCCGCCTGACCTGCGTATCCTGCATCCGCGCCGCCTCCTCGGCTGCTGCCACCGCCCTGAGTCCCAGCCCGCGCCCGCTAGCTGGGAGGGGCCCGGCTCAGGCCCCAGGTAAGCCACCGGGATGGCGTGAGCGCTTCCGGAAAATGCCTCGCCGAGGAATGGGCCCGCCCCGGCCCCTCAGCTCTGCCCCTCGGGCCCTGCCCCTGCGGATCCCGACCTCCAGCGATCCACCCCTTTGGGCCGCTCGAGCCTTCGCACATTCTTTGTCCCAGCACATTCTTTATCCCAGCGTCTCCAGGCCGGGTCGCCCTTTTCTCACCCTTTGCCTCTTTGGAATCTTGGCCTTTCACGTCTTTCCTCGGTGTTACCGGTTGACAACGCAAGGCGCTGCTGGGGCTGGGAACTCTGTCTGATCTCGTCCCCACCGCGGCGCCACCCTCCAACACCCTGCTAGCTGAGTGTAGAAAGAGTGTAGAGAGAAAACAAGGGAAGCCCTGTATCTTGAGGTTCCTGGGAAAGCGTACAGGGAATAGAGGCTGGACTGGGCTGCAGGGAGGAGCCCGGGAGGGGCTCCCACCGCTCCCGGGGCCCCCTAGAGCAGCTGCCCGATCACCGCGGAAGTGCTTTGACCTCAGTCAGGAATAGACTCGCCTTTGTGTCACACGGCTAGTCTCAGTAGTCAGTCCGGCAGTCTGCGTGGGGAGTTTAGGTGGTGGGAAGTGGAACCTACAGAAGCAAGACTGTGTTCTTCTGTCACGAGTGCTAAGGAGGAAAACTTTGTGTGACACATTGTACATCCAGTTTGGAACGGAAGCCACCAACGGGACAGCGGCACAAGGAAGCGTCGGGTGAGACTGGACAGTGTGTGGGTCAAAAGGTCGGTCGCGCTGTCAGGACTGGTGCTATTCCACCGCCGGGTGAAGTCAAGCTAACAGTTCCTGCCCCTTGGCCTCGGGACCCTTGCACACAGTTTCTCTGTGCCCAGGACTTTTGGTTTTTCATTTCCAAATTTGGCCATTTGCTCTTGAACTGAACCATAGCTGCCATCTCTGGAGCAGATCCCTCTGGGGAATGGGCTGGAAGGAGGAACTGAGCCAGTCAGATGCGTACCCACAGCTCCCTGGGTAGACCAGCCACCCCCTTCCTCTCCTCCCCTTCCTTTTCTCTTCCTCCCTTCTCAGGCTCCTCCCCTTCTTTCCCTCTTTCTTTCCGGTAGCCGCGGGCTCTGCTAAGCAACTCCCCTTGCTGGAGCGCCGCGGGAGACTCCATGGCTTCTCCCACCTCCACCAATCCAGCACACGCCCACTTCGAGAGCTTCCTGCAGGCCCAGCTGTGCAAGGATGTGCTGAGCAGCTTTCAGGAGCTGTGTGCAGCCCTGGGGGTGGAGCCCGGTGGTGGGCTCCCCCAATACCACAAGATCAAGGCCCAGCTCAACTACTGGAGTGCCAAGTCTCTGTGGGCCAAGTTGGATAAGCGAGCCAGTCAGCCTGTGTACCAGCAGGGCCAGGCCTGCACCAGCACTAAGGTCGATGCCCAGACTCTGGGAGGGAGTGTGTACAGCAGGGGAGGTCAGAGGAGGGAGACATGATGCCATGTCTGCCCTGTCCTGTGTGTTTACAGTGCCTGGTAGTGGGCGCTGGACCCTGTGGGCTTCGGACTGCTGTGGAGCTGGCCCTGCTGGGGGCCCGAGTGGTGCTGGTGGAAAAGCGTACCAAGTTCTCTCGCCACAACGTGCTCCACCTCTGGCCCTTCACCATCCATGACCTGCGGGCCCTTGGTGCCAAGAAGTTCTACGGGCGCTTCTGCACCGGCACCCTGGACCACATCAGTGAGCCCTGTGCAGTGACCTGGAGGGGCGGGTGTGCTGAGCCTAGGGGCAGGCTAGCATGGGGCTGCTGGGTCAACTGAGAGGCAGAGTGGACAGGTTCACTTTGCCAGGTGACCCTGAATACCCATCATCTGCAGAGTGGGCAGCTGGAAGAGTAGCCTCTGAGACCACAAACCCCTCTGGCCAGGCACACACTGGTACTTCCACAGGCGATGCAGCCTTGGGTCTCCACTCCTAATGTCCTCTCCTTTTCAGGCATCCGGCAACTGCAGCTGCTTCTATTGAAGGTGGCATTGCTACTGGGCGTAGAAATTCACTGGGGTGTCACTTTCACTGGTCTCCAGCCTCCTTCCAGAAAAGGTATGTGGTAATTCTGTGTTCCTGTGAGCCCCTCCCACCAAGGTAACCTCCATCAGTAGATGAAAAGAGGTCAGGGCAGGAGTCAGCTAAGTCCATCTCTCATCCTTGGCTAGAATGTGCAAAATGGTAACAGCGTTTCTTTCCTTGCTGGCCTTACTTTGCTGCTATGACAGTATGGTCTGAAGGATAGTGAGTGTATCACTGCTTATAAACCAGAGTCCTTCACATATTATAAATCATTTCACTAACTTGACCTGACAAGGTTAAGGCCCCTCTGAGTTCCACACCTCTGTGACTCTCGTACCTTGTGCTGCAGGCAGCGGCTGGCGTGCCCAGCTCCAGCCCAATCCACCAGACCAACTGACCGACTATGAATTTGGTGTCCTTATCTCGGCCGCAGGAGGTAAATTCGTTCCTGAAGGTGAGTGATTCCTTCCATCAAAACTGCCAGTACATTGGGCTCTTCTGGCCTCCAGAACTGATACTCCTGATTCTCCTGCCATAGCCACTACATATCCCCACCTCTAGGCTTCACGGTTCGAGAAATGCGGGGCAAACTGGCCATTGGCATCACAGCCAACTTTGTGAATCGGCGTACAGTAGAGGAGACACAGGTGCCCGAGATCAGTGGTGTGGCCCGAATCTACAACCAGAAATTCTTCCAGAGCCTGTTCAAAGCCACAGGTCAGCCCCTCTCTTGAAGGCTTTCTCTTCCCCTATCTTAACGGTGGGCTGATTTTCACTTCTCCCTCCCAGATCTATTCTTTATCCACAGAATAATATGGCCTGGCAAGCAAAGGGGAAAGATACTCTCTACCCCAGGGACCAAACAACCCCAGCCCTGCTTGCCCATCTGGCATGATATACTATAAATCTCATAAAATACCTGAGAATTTTGCTTTATATTCCTTTGTTTTGTTTTTGCAGAACTGGGTATTGAACTCAGGCCCTTGTGCCTGCCAGTTAAGTGCTGCTTATTCTACTGAGCTATCTCTCCAGCCCCCTCCTTTGTGTTTTAATATAAAAATGTCAACAGAAAATACAAGTAGAGATTTGAAGAGATTGTATGCTTACTTTGGCTTCCTTCTGCGATGTGGCCATGTGGTATACAAGTGTCCCAGCTGCCATCCTATCTGCATTCTCCTGTTTGTTCTAAGTCATTGGGCCTCCTTGGACTGGAACAGATGGTCCCTTGTACCAAAAGAACTCCCTGGGCTCTGTGCATGCCTTAGCACTACAGCCTAAGCTGAGAGTCCAGCTCTGAGAGCCGAGCAATTGTGGAAAAGTTTGTAGAGGTGATACATAAGGAGGAGGGCCTCATTTCCTGTCCCTTGCTCTGTCTCCCCAGGGATTGATCTAGAGAACATTGTGTACTACAAGGATGACACCCACTACTTTGTGATGACAGCTAAGAAGCAATGCCTGCTGCGGCTAGGAGTGCTCCGCCAGGTGAGACCTGGGCCAAGGTAGGGAGAGCTGGGCCTGGGTAGTCTACTCCTGGGTGTAGAGGGACACCATACTGTCCTGCCTCTGCCCTGACACTAACTCTACTTCTACCAGCCCTGCTCCCCTGGGATTTCCATGCCAATGTCAGTCATAATCTTATACCAGCCATTGTACTATAAATGGCAGCTCCACAGGACAGGAATCTTTGCCAATTTGCCTCTTGCTGCTAATTCCCAGGGCCTAGAGTGGTGCCTACTAAGTAGTAAGCACCCAATACATATCTGTTGGGTGAATGAGCTAGATGGGTGCCTAGTGTATGCTAAGTGCTATGAGAACTTATTTGGTATTTTCCCTAATTTTCCTAAGTCAGATCTGTTGTTTCTAAATGATAACATAAACTGAAGCTCTGACAAGCTCAGGTCAGATGTGAGACAGTCACGATACTGTGATTCATAGGCAGGGCAGAACCTAGGACCCCCCAGCAATAGTGACAGAGGCAGGCTGGTCTGTTTAGTCTTCAGCTATTGATCAAGTGAGGTCTGGCCAGCCCCTTCCCTTCTTTGAGTTTTAGCAGGTGCACCTTCCACAGCCAAGGTTCTGATCTGTTGGCTGTGTAGGACTGGCTGGAGACGGACCGGTTGCTGGGAAGTGCCAACGTGGTATCTGAGGCTCTGCAGCGCTTCGCTCAGGCAGCTGCTGACTTCGCCACCAATGGGAAGCTGGGGAAGCTAGAGTTTGCTCAGGATGCTCATGGGAGGCCTGACGTCTCTGCTTTTGATTTCACAAGCATGCTGCGGGCAGATTGTTCTGCTCGTGTACAAGAGAAGCATGGTGCTCGCTTGCTGCTTGCACTGGTTGGGGACTGCCTGGTAGAGGTGAGGGCTTCCAGAGGCTCCATGGTCTTGTCCCAGGACTTGGGGAGGAAACTACCTGATGATGGGGGCAGGGTGGGGAGGTACGGCTACTTGGTGGAGACGAAAGCTGCCTGCTATAGGGATTCTCCGCCCCACTCCGTACCTTGGGAAGTTCCCATTGGATTCTCACTGAGCTATTTCTTGTTGTTCTTACCCCGCAGCCCTTCTGGCCCCTGGGCACTGGAGTGGCCCGGGGCTTCTTGGCAGCCTTTGATGCAGCCTGGATGGTGAAGCGGTGGGCAGAGGGTGCTGAGCCCCTAGAGGTGTTGGCTGAGCGGTGAGGCCTGAGTTGGGAGAGTAGTGCAGGCAGGGTGAGACATGGGAACAGGAGCCAGGGGTGCTGGCGGGAACAGATAGTGAGTGGGCAAAAGGAAATACAAGAAACAGCTGGTGGTTCTTTAGGGGCTGAGGCTAATGGGTGCCCTCCTATTCATGCCACTGCCCCTCATCCACATCTCCTCAGTGAGAGCCTGTACCAGCTTCTATCACAGACATCCCCAGAAAACATGCACCGCAATGTGGCCCAGTATGGGCTGGACCCAGCTAGCCGCTACCCCAACCTGAACCTCCGGGCTGTGACCCCCAACCAGGTCAGACCTCCCCTGAGGCCCTCATTTGGCTTCCTAAGAAAGGCCCCTTTCTCCAGGCCAGCCTGGCATTGCCCAGTCACAGTTCTGGGGTGGGGGTCAGTCCTGCCCAAGGCAGATGCCTCCTCCTGGCACAAGGGCTGTGGTCAGCTGTCATAAGACCTGAGAGGGACTGTTTCAGGTGCGAGACCTGTATGATATGGTGGCCAAGGAGCCTGTGCCAAAGAAGAGTGACAAGCCTGACACGGGGACTCTGACCACTGGTGAGCAGGCTTTCCTCCTGGGGGATATCCAAGATATTTCCCATCCAGTGTCCAAAATTATTTACCAACCTGAGTGCTACAGCCTCAAGATACCCAGCCTACTGGCATACCAGCATTCGGTGGGACAGCTGGAGCCCTGGTGGAATGGAAGGGACAGTGACACTACACAGCACCAATGTTAGGAAATATTTCAGTATGTCATCTGCTGTTCCACCAGCAGCAGTGCTTAGCAACAGCTGTGCTGCCAACCTCTTCAGGCCTTGCAAACCCCAGTGCCTCTACTTGAGCCTCCAAGCCTCTGTTACCCCTCTCAGGACACAGCCTTTGTCTTCTATGTGTGTGATTTAATTCTTCCACTGTATTCATTGTCCCACTTTATACCAAAAGGGATTTTTAAAGTTTAAGAATAGAAATGAAGGAGGTGCCTGTAAGCAGTAGGCCAATGCCCCAGGGCAGGTGGGTGGGTTCCCGGTGCTAGCTCACACATCATATAGCTAGGCTGCTCACCAGGGGTGGGACTGAGGGGGCCTTGGGCACAGCACAGCCTTCCTCCCCAGGGTCAGCAGGCACCCAAGATGAGCTGCTGCGCTGGTGCCAGGAAAAGACGGCTGGGTACCCAGGAGTCCACGTCACAAACTTGTCTTCCTCCTGGTCCAGTGGACTAGCTCTGTGTGCCCTGGTACACCAGCTACGGCCCAACCTGCTGTGAGTCAGGGAGCAGCACAGGGGTCCCCTGCAGACCAAACGTCTCGTGTGTGCCCTGCCTTCCCCTTTTCTTCATGGTAGGGTCTCCTAGCACCCCCCCCTAGTCCTAGCCCCACCTGTCCACCCACCTGTCATCTCTGTGGGGAGGGCATGCTTGCCTGACTGCCTGCCCCAAGTCTTGACACAATCAGATGTACTGAGAGGGGAGAACTGGGAGTTAGGGCTAACATGGCCAAAAGGGCTTGTCATTGGGAGGGAGGGAGGCGAACAAGTAAACCACATCCCAATTGTCTGCTGGCCCCGACTCCCTGCCCTTCTTCCCACTCAGTGAACCCGAGTTCTTGCCCCCCATCGGCCTCTCTCCCTCACAACCCACAGGGAACCCTCAGAGCTGCAGGGCATGGGGGCTCTGGAAGTGACTGCCTGGGCATTGAAGATAGCTGAGCACGAGCTGGGCATCACGCCTGTGGTGTCTGCACAGGCGGTGGTGTCCGGCAGCGACCCCCTGGGCCTCATTGCCTA
Source organism: Myocastor coypus (assembly GCA_004027025.1). Taxonomy (NCBI): domain Eukaryota; kingdom Metazoa; phylum Chordata; class Mammalia; order Rodentia; family Myocastoridae; genus Myocastor; species Myocastor coypus. Next base: position 22,309 of record PVJA010011108.1, on the reverse strand, counting down.
CCTCAGCCACTTCCACAGTGCCTTTAAGAAAACATCCAGCAGCCCAGGTGACCTAGAGGGCAGGTGGGTGGGAATGGGTGCTGGGGGACGGGAGAGAGGAGAAGGCATGGCTGTAGGCCTCCCTGGGCTGGAGAATAGTTCTTCCACCCCGACATCCAGACCTGGCTTCAGGACCAGCCAGCCAAGCCTCTCCTGGGACTTCCAGTGCAGTGTTATTCCTTGGCAAGCTTCAGAGGACTCTACAACGCACCAGAGCCAAGGTGCTGTCTGGGGACGGTTGTGGCTGGGGAGGGGGGCCTAGTGAGGTCCCTGGAGTGATGGAGGAGGGCAGTTGGAGGCCAGCACAGGGAGGAGAGGCAGAGGCGCACGGTCTCATGCTCACAGCTGTAGGACTTGTTGCAGGAGAACAGGGACGATGCCGGTGGCAAGAAGCCTCGCTTAGAGGTAAGTGTAGACAGGCAGGCAGTGTCCTTTCCATCTGTCCATTCCAATCTTGCTCTCCACCCCAGATCCAGCCACCCCCACTCACCCCGAGTCCCTTCTCCAGCCCTTTCTATTCCTTTCCCCACTGACCCTACCTGCCGGGCCCTTACCTCCTCAGGTGGAGGCTGACACTCCAAGTACTGGGGAGCCACCTGCACAGGAGCCCAGTGTACCCCTGCTATCCCCATCCCAACAGCAGGAGGTGAGAGTGCTGCTTGTAGCAGAGCTAGGAGGGAAGGGAGGTTTTCAGGAAGAGTTGCAACTGGCCTTGGCTCTGTGTTCTAGGAACCTGTGCGGGTTGATGCCAAGGACCTGTGCGCCCTTTGTGGGGAGCACCTCTACATCCTGGAGCGCTTCTGTGTAGATGGCAGCTTTGTCCACCGGAGCTGCTTCCGCTGCCATGCCTGTGAGGCCACACTGTGGCCAGGTGGCTATGGGCAGCACCCAGATGGTGAGCAGGCCTAGGAGACTGTTATAGACACTCTGGGAATGGCTCTGCTGGGGACAAGGAACTCAGGGTGAACAGAGGGATGCTGGGCATGAGATGCAGATGGGCGCAAGCTGGCACTTTCTTCCTTAACTTTGGGTCTTCTGTCTCCTTCAAACCCCAGATGAGGGGTCCTAAGGACCTAGGGCTACTAGAAGTGGGCCTGTAAGTCATCACCCTGTGGGTGAGTGTCATGGATGCCCCCCCCCCAATCTTCCTCAGGGCATTTCTACTGCCTCCAGCACCTGCCCGGGACCGACCACAAAGAGGATGTCACGGATGGAGGCCCCACTAGCCCGGTGAGGGCCACGACAGCATGTGCGTGTGTGCATGCGCATGCAAGGGGCGCGTGGGGGTAGAAGAGGAACCTCCATAGTGCCGTACTTTGCTGGGACAAAAGGAAAACTGTGCTCCTCCTCACTAGTAAGCTGCCTGAAGGCTGGGGCTAGCTGTGTGTCCTGCTGTAAGCCAGCAACCAGAACACTGCCTGAGACATTGTTCACCAGCTGCAAAGTGAATGAAAGCCAGAGCCCACACTGGCTTCGAAAGGGGAGCTCCAGCCCCATACTGGAAAGTCCCTAACCAGGTCATGTGGTGGCTTTTCCAGGAACGCCCTACCCCACATGAGGACAGCGTGCCACCAAGCCCGTCAGTTCCTGCAGCCCTGCCAGAGGAAGCCAGTCCGGTCCCATGTCCCAGCCAACCGGCCCGCCGGCTTATCCATCTCTCTAGCCTGGAATACCTGCAGCTGTCTTCCCTCAACATTAGCCCCAGCCCAGAAAAGGAGCCACCCCCCAAACCCCCTCGCAGCTGCTCAGCCTTGGCACGCCAGGCCCTGGAGAGCAGCTTTGCAGGCAGGGGCATGCCTGTTCAGAGTCTGCCTGGTAACTGCTCTTGCCACAGATGTACTATGGGTTGGGAGGATTGAGACCCTTGGGAACACTGGGGAGCAGGGAGGGAGATCATGAGACACCAGGCCATGGTGCCCTCTCATCTGCTCAGTTGTTGAGGTCATGGAGAAGGAACAGAGTCCCCCTAGTAGTGAAGAGGAAGAGGAAGATGAAGAGGAAGATGAGCCTTTGGACTCAGACCTGGAGCAGGTAAATGGCAGGAACCTGGCCACCCCAGCCCACACTTTACTTGACAACTTCTCACTCAGTACTGACTTTTATGCCTTCGAACCTCTGTTCTGCCTACTAGGACTTATCCCACTTCTAGCCTAGGATCTTTGTGTGTGTGTGTGTGTGTGTGTGTGTGTGTGAGACAGGATCTCGCTATGCAGTTGAGGCTGGCCTTGAGCTCACTTTTGTAGCCCAGGCTGGTCTCAAACTCGCACTAATCCTCCTGCCTCAGCCTCCTGAGTGCTGGGATTACAGGCATGCGCCACCATGCCCGGCTTCAGCCTAGGATCTTTTCTGTCCCTCTACCCAGCGTTTCCCCCACTCTTTATCGCCAGGCCCTACCTGGCTACCCTAATCCTTCCATAGGTTCTGTTGACTTTGGCTAAGAATGCTGGCACCATGAGCAAATACCCAACGTGGCGCCGGACTCTGCTGCGCCATGCTAAGGAGGAGGAGATGAAGAGGTTCCACAAGGCCCAGGTGAGGCTCTGGGATTGTCAGATGTTCTTAGGGGGACAGGTGTCTATCCCCAGGATTAGGGCTCTGACATTGTGTTCTCAAGTGGTCCAGACCCCAGAGACTCCTGTCTTTACTTCTCAGGCCATCCAGCGGCGACTGAATGAGATTGAGGCTGCTCTGAGGGAGCTCGAGGCTGAGGGCATGAAGCTAGAGCTGGCCTTGAGGAGCCAGAGCAGTGAGTAAAGACAGGAAAGGGACAAGCTAGAACACTCCCGCTGTCCTGTGACACCGCTCAAAATGCAGCAATCCCTCGACCCAAGCTCTGGTTCACACACAGCACTAACACACCCACAATGCCCTCCTTTCCCCAAGATTGTTCTCCAGTATATGCCTGTGACCCTCTCCACCCTTTGCTTCCTGTCAGGCTCCCCAGAAGAGCAAAAGAAACTCTGGTTAGAGCAGCTACTACACCTGGTCCAGAAGAAAAACAGCCTGGTGGCTGAGGAGGCGGAGCTCATGATTACGTAAGGCACAGGGATGGCGACAGTGGAACACAGACAGGCCCAGCCATATGGGCACCCTCTCCAACTGTGCTGCTTCCATTTCTGACCTCCACAGGGTACAGGAACTGGATCTAGAGGAGAAGCAGTGGCAACTGGACCATGAGCTGCGAGGCTACATGAACCGGGAAGGTAAGCAGAATGCCTGTGACCTTGGATACTGACCACCAAGTCTTCTAGTCATGTCCCCAGGCAACAGGGGAGGAAGCCACAGTTCAATTAGCTGCAGAGTCAGGCTTCAGCAAGGTGCCTGCTGCTAACTCATGCTAGAAAACCACTGCTGTGGACAACCCTTCTAATACTGCAGGCTAGGAAACAATCTAGACATGAAACCACACAGATCGGGATGAGGTGGAGCCCCTCCTGCCTCCCTGGCCATCTTTCCTGTTCTCTAAGCTTTGCTGCTTTCTCGCTTCAGAAACCCTGAAGACAGCTGCAGATCGGCAGGCAGAGGACCAGATCCTGAGGAAGCTGTTAGATGTTGTGAACCAGAGAGATGCCCTCATCCGCTTCCGGGAAGAATGTAGACTCAGCGAACTGGCCTCGGGGACAGGTACCCTGGGCTAGCAGAGGTCCAGGTCCTTAACCCCTCATCTGGGGTTGGAAGGGGACAGACTTTTCACCTCCTTCCTCTGGATGAACTGGGCCAGTGGCACTCCTCTCATATGAGCTGCCTGAAAGAGGACCTCACTGTTTACAATATTACAATAAAAATGCTTCTGCCAGAAACAGGGTTTAGGCTGCACAGAGGTGGGAATGGGAGCCCTAAGGTGACCTGTGTTACAGCCACACAACCTTGGCTCCCATCACTGGCTCTACAAGGAAGAAGGCAGTCCACTGAAGTGTCAAGCTTTATTGTTCCTTGGCTCTGTCCCCCTCCTGCAGCCCCAGGGGGGCTAGCTCAGGTGCTGGGGCCAGGTGCTGGGACTCCTTTGCCTTTCTCAGTGCATGCTGGAGCTCAGCCTGGACACTGCGTAAGCCTCTGGCTTCCTTGATGTGGAAGAGGAACACTGCACCTGCCCCTACCACCAGTCCTACACTAGCACTCCAGAACAGTATGGCTACTTCGCTGGCCCCTTCCCCTGCTGCCAGGAAACACAGTAACATGACAAGAATCAGCCCCAGGCCAATCACGTAGCTAGCAAAGGTGGTCCACCAGCGAGCTCGAGCAATGCCCAGGCCCACCTCCGTGCAGGCCTCCTTCAGCACTCTTAGCAATGGCTTCTCTGCTGGGCCTAGATGAGGCAGGGCAGAGGGTGAGAGGAGGTCAGAGTGGAAGGGCTGCCCTAAGGTGAGGAAAGGCCAAAGAAAAGAGTACTCACCCTGGAGGGGACCAGGGTTCTGCTCAGGGGGGCCATGCCTCACATACAAAGTTGCCATGAGAGCCTCATGATCAGAGAATGGGGTTCCATGATGGGGGTGATAGCCAGTAGTGGTCCTGAGAGTCTTACAGGAGATGTAGAACCCAGGAACTGCCTTTGGAAGGGAATGGAGAGAAGCTTCCAATGGAGGACCAGAGCAACCCTCCAGGCATGTCATTCTCAGTCATCGGTGCCCAGAGCAGCAGCTGAAGGAGGGGTCAGCACAGGCTGGTGATAAGGAGCAGCAGCAGGTGAAAGTGTGTTGGGGGAAGAGCCTCACCTTGTAAAGCACATAGTCGATCCGGATGCCAAAGGGAAATGGGCCCAGGTCCTGCTGGCAGACGTAGCAGTTCTGCTTTATCATGGTGCAGCCATCTTCGGGTCCCTAGGGGAACAGCCAACCAGTACTAGTATGTAAGGGCAAGAAAGGGGACAAACAGGAGTTGGGTATACAGGCAGGCTTTTACCTTAAAGTCCTGGGTGCTGACGTAGGCATCATGCAGGCCGGTGTACTCCTTCAGCAGGCAGCAGCCCAGGTCCCCTGGGTGCATGTTGAGGTCCCCACACAATAGAACCACATCTGCCTTCTTGGATGTGTGGCTGGGGAAGCCAGATTGGTTAAGCAAAGCCATCTTCCTGTACCACCTCCACTGGGTAAGAGGAGCCCTGGCCACCCCTCAGCCCCCGGGCCCATCCCACTTCCCCTGTCAAGCCCAGGCTCACACACTGGATGAACTGGGCCAACTCCCAAGCTTGGGCCACGCGATGTGTTAGGTAGATGTCCTTCTGTCGATTGTATTCAGCATGCAGCTGGAGTGGGACAGATGAGGTTATTGCAGGCAAGACTAAGGTCTCGGGCTTGCCTGAATCATTCACTTGGCATGTGTCTGAGACAGAATGGGTAGACTAGGCCTGCAGCTACCTCAGGAAATCCCGATTCCACACTTCACCCTCATGCAGCAGGGCTAGAGGGACGCCATCCCCCAGGCACTGCTGACTTCACTCACATGGGTCACATAGGCATTCAGCACCAGTCCACTGAGATGGAGCACCAGCAGCCCCACGGCCTTCCCACAGAACCAGTCACCATGATGGACCTGCCAACAGGAGAAGGCAACTCAAGGCACTGCGACATTCCTGGCCAGCCCCTTCAACCACAAGAGAGCTAACTCTTCTGCCTTGAGTTAACAGGGGTAAAAGTGGGGAGGCTTACCATGTACGGGTAGCCATTGAGGGTGTACACGTGCTGGCTGATTTCCTGGATTGGGTGTTTGGAGAAGACACAGAGGCCACTGCCAATGATTCCGCTGAAAGACAATGCCTGCTTAATTAACCAGACCTGCAAGAAGGGAGATCCCCAGCCTTCTGCTCCTCCCTTGTTTCCCAACTGAGACGAGCTACTTTTTTTACTGCCTTTGCAGGGGATGAGAGGCCACTTGGTAATAGGCTGAGAAGTGCTGACTAGATAGGACATTGTAGATTCAGCCTCTCCTGCTCCCACACCCAGAGGGAAAAGAAGGTGCAGACCGCGGAATTGGGAGGCTTAGAGCTTCCTGGCTGAGAACCGGCCCGGCCTGCAGGCTCCTTACCTCCTGAAGTAGTGTGCAGTTGGGTAGGGCACAGCCAGCTTCTGCCTCAAGTCCTGGAAATCCTTCTCACTCCACACCTAAGGGAAGCATGAGGATGCCCCACTTGGCCTTTCCCAAGGAGTTTGCTCTCTCTGGCTCCACTGCCCTCCTTCCAGCCTGGGATCCCCACCAGGGACCGCACAACCAGCCCCACCTCCTGCAAGAGGGCCAGGTCAAAGCTCTCCGAGATCAGAAAGTCTCCCAGGTGCTTTATGCGGTCGGCCCGGTGCTTGCTCAGGTAGGGTATGTCCCTAAGAAAAGAAGGGCAGGATCAGGGGAGGTTAACTGCTGTTACTCTCACAGCTGGGCCCGCGGTGGGCTGGGGCGGTTACGCTCGCCCTGCACCCCAACACCACAGGACGGATAGGGTCGTGGCCCAGATGGAGGAAGGCCGGCCTCCTTCCTCTGGATGTGTGGATGCGTGTGTGAGGGAGAGAGCTGAGCACTTACCAGCAATTGAGGTCGAAGATTCTCAGTCTCAGAGAGAAGTTGGGCTTCATGGCGCTCGGGGACCGGACCGTCGGCCTCCCCAGCCACGCCGCCGCGGCGGCGCGCACAGGTGGCCGGCGGCGCGCACAGGTGGCCGGTCGCCCTCCGCGCCGCCCAAGCCCACGCGGCTCCGGCCTGGGGCTGCTCCGCGTCACCCGGACCCCTGCCCGTTCACTGGCCGGGATCAGACCGATCGCCAACCCGGAAAGAAGAGCTGCTACGAAGTTCCGGCACCGCGGGTCGACAAGGGCTGCGCGAGAGCCCCCTGGGGGCTACGAGAGGGCGCCCCGGAGGTGGCTCTCGGCCCACAGGCCACGAAGCGCGCTCCCGGCCGCCGCCGCTCCCGCGCGCGACCCTCACAGACCCCTCCCCGTGCTCTCTAGCAACAGGCTACCGGAGAAGAGGCCCCACCCAGGCCGCCCGCCCCTAGCTCCGCCCCTGTGGGCGCGGGGGTCGGACTGCGCGGTTGCCGTGGCGACGCGTCAGAGTGGCTTAGGGTAATGTCCGCGCCGCCATGGCTGGCGCTTCGCAGCACCTGCCCGAACCTGCTGAGTGCAGCTCGAAGTCAGCACCCGAGCTGCCGCTGCGGGTGAAAGTGGTGGGGCTCTTGAAAAGCTCCGGCTTTCAGATCGCGAAGAGCGCAGCTGAGGTAACGGCGGGGAAATCCCAAGTATGGTGTCCCTGTTGCTCAGAGCCAAAACAGCTGGGACCGCGTTCGCGGCTCTTCGGTGACGCCAAAATCGCCCTTGTGTGGAAAGAAGGGACGAAATAGGCGGTCTCCGCCGGATCCTGCGGAGGAGCTGGAGTGTGTAGGAGCAAGCTTAGGCCGGGACAAGGTTTGGCTTAGAAAGGGACACCGCTAAGGGAGATCCGAGCGAGAGAAGCATTCACAATCATACGGGGAAAAAATGGTAATTCCCACCATTGTGTATGGACATTTCATTCCGTGTTATCATTTATCACCATTATTTTGTCTCTCTGTTTGAGACAGGGTCTCGTTAGGTATGTAGTTCAGACTGTCCTCGAGCTCGCTCTCGACAGTCCTCTTGTCTCAGCTTTCCAGTCTTGCGTTACAAACATACACCACCATGTCCAGCCCCACATTAATTTTTAAAATTGAATTATAGATTTTTAATGTTATGAAAAATTGGACGGAGATGTTACTGTGTGACAGGATGCTTTTTACAAACACCTTCCCAAATATTTGTTTGAGAGGCTACTTCCCTTTAAAATTTCTTTAGTAGTTAGTCATTGCATTTCAACAAGTTAGCTGTTTCATGGATTTCTCAATAGCCCACAAGGGCTTTGGAGATCCGTATATTTCCTTGTAAACATTCCGAACGATATAAAAGAAAAATTTATGAAGAAACTGAAGAATTTGGCTGTGTCTGTAATGCTGCCCACATATCTCCAACCTACATTCAGGATAACTGTAACAGTGTAAGAAATGTTGAAAGACAGATTTCAGCTGATCTTTGGAGCTTTCTCCAGAAATGCTGCCTATGCCTGGCTTCTCTCCAAAGACCCTGGCAGAATCATGTGATATTCATGTCTGTGTTTTCCAAAGTATTCAGCTGGTCTCTGCACAACAAAATGTCTCCAAATAGACTTTGCCTTCAGAACTCCCTGCTCCCAGGGTCCACAGAGGAAAAGGCAAGTTTTTAATTATATCAAATGCAAATAACTTGAAACAGTAAATTTCTATCAAGATTGAAAGATAAGGAGACCAGTGAGTTAGCTCAGCAGTTTAAAGCCACTGCTTAGGCAAACTTAGGCAAATGCACAGGGAGGAGGGTTTGATTCCCAGCAGGACCTGCTACACCAGCCCCACTTCCAGGGTGGGCTGAGCAGGCCACACACACAAAAAAAAGATTGAGAAACAATTGTTCAGAAGTCCATGAAATTGATACAGTGATCATTTAAAGAAGTAAGGGGGGAAAGAAAAAACAGAAATCACAAACTGAGGAGTGCCTGCTCCAGTCCCCCTTCTGTCCCTCTTTTGGACAGGAGCTTTCTTTCCTCCTTAAATATATTTTGCTCTTAACCTTCACTGAAAGAAAAATAAAGAAAGAAAAGAAATCACACACTGTATATCAGGAATGTTTTATGACCACAGTTGTATTTGATACATTTAAAGGAATTTTTTTCCTTGTTTTTCTTGGCTCCTTTTCTAAAGGCACACTTTCTATGCCTGCCCTACACTTTAGCAAAAGTATTGAGAATTTCCCAACTTCTGCTGCAGAAGACTAAGTCAAGAAAATATTATCTGTAATATGTTAATAATTTAATATCCTTACTGTTACTCTATTCTAATATGAAAACACATCAATTTAAATTCAGTTTGTTGGGCCCGGGAGACAGCTCAGCAGTCTAAAGTGCCTGCCTAGGAAAGTTTAGGCAACCACAGAGACTGCAGCTCCATCCCCAGGGCAGGCTGAGCTGGCCATATCACAAATAAATGAGGTTTAAAATACAATATAATAAAAATTTTATAAAATAAAATAAAATAAATTCAGTTTGTTCTCTTAATAAGGTATTTGAATATTTCCAGCATGATTATTTGTGAGCAGTCCCAGAAGCCTGGTTCACTGACAAAGGTTTAGATTTGTACACAATAAGGGTGAGTACGTCTTATATGGATGTAAGAAAAGGAGCCCAGAAAAACTTGGATATACTTTAATTCATTCTAGAACAAATACTAAATTATGAGAAAATATGTAGTACTTAGTTTGAAAATGGCTAGGCTTCTTAGTTTTTCTAGAGAGGACCTCAGCAATAAGAGCCATCATGCTGAGCTGCACCAACCTAAGCACACCATGTTTGTGGGGTGCAATAATTTAAGAGGAAAACCAGCTGATTGCTCTTGCCCTGTTCTGTGCCCCCTCCCCCCATCCTAACACCAGACACACTCATGTCCTGGCCCACCTGTCCTCAGGACATTTACCTCTGGTACACGTGTAGGGCCAATGTGTGTCTGACAGTGGTGGAGCCTCCCAAGCCCCCTCTTAGAGGAGTAGGTGCCAGCTGCAGCAGATGGCCTCTTCCCATTGGCCCATGCAATTCTCATATCCACTCAGAAAACAAGCCTAAATTGTTACTACTTCAGCTGCCCTCTCTTCCTTTTTCAGGGGAGAAAAAGTGAAACTAATAGCCTAAAACAAGCTTTATTTTCTGGACAGGGATTGCTAACAAAAATTTTCTCTGATTCAGATGAGATGAGGTACATTCAACCAAATAACTCAATACCAAACCATAGCTCTAAACCTAAGCTTATTTAGTATTTTCTTCTTCCTAAGAAGTATATCTATGGGGCTGGGGAGATAGCTCAGTATAATAAGTGCCTGCCTGGCAAGCTCAGGATCCTGAGTTCAATCCCTGGTACCAAGAAGAAAAAAAATACAGATATAGATATAGATATGGATATGGATATGGATATGAATATGAATATATATCCTTTGGGTCGTTCTCCTTAAGCAAATGAATTAAAGCAATAGCATTTACTTAATCTCACTACAAGCAATGTATAAAGTTTAGCAAGAACAGGGCCTGGGGAGATAGCTCTGTGGCACAAGTGCCTGCCTGGCAAGTGCAAGGTCATGAGTTCGAACCCTGGTCCCGCAAAAAAAAAAAAAAAAAGTTTAGCAAGAATTTAATTTAGGGAAAAGTAAGTCCTAAAAGAATAAGAGATCACAAAACTATTTACAATAAATTTGTTTAAGTTGCTGTGTGTGAGAGTCTACCATGCAGTGGATATAGTGGCAGGTAGGACTAAAAGAAGGCTAAGGCAGTCCTTGCTCTCAGGAGCCTGGAAACAAATAAGCCAGAGCCCAGCGTGGACACCATCAAGACTTGGAGAGCTCTCTGGGAGCGGGCAGGTTGCTTCTTAGACAGTGTGCCCTGGGTATGTGTCACATAAAGCTCCCTGCAGACCCCATAAAAATTGGGAAAGTGATGGGCCAGTGAGATGCGCCTGCTTAGGCAAGCTTAGGCAACTGCAGGGAAGGCAACCACAGGGAAGACAACTTCAGGGAAAGCAACTGCAGGGACAGGGACCACGGTTCAATCCTTGGCACCACATGCTCCACCAGCCCCCCGGCAGGCTGAGCCGGCCATAATATATTTAAAAAGAAAGAAAGAAAGAAAGAATTTTAAAAAGAGAACTTACTCTAATTTTTCTATTTTTGAAACCTAGAGTCTGAAGAATACTTATCCATCAAAATTTGAAGATTGTATAATAGTTCCTCTTCAAGAATTTGCATGGGATCAATATCTACAGGAGAAAAAAAGGGTAAAGGATACTTAGAGTGTAGCAAAATTCTGTCTGAATTATTTGTCTATTGATTTTTGGAAATTGGGAAGAATAATTTTAATGGAACTAGATTTTGTCTAAATTACATGCTTTTCCTAACTTATTTCAGTTAGTTGACCAGGGTAATTTTTTAAAAAAGAAACTGTAAAATATTTACAGAATTTTCCTTTTAAAGCGGGTGTTAAAGGTGAGATTTAGGGCTGGGGAGATAGCTCAGTAGAATAAGTGCTTGCCTGGAAAGTACAAAAGCCTGAGTTCAATCTCCAGCTCTGGGGGAAAAAAAAATGGGATTTAAACTCCCACTGGTGCGTCTGCCGCTGCTGAGGTTATGCTTCTCACTCTGCCTGGTGCTGACATTTCCGGCAACACCCTTGCTCTCTGGCTAGGACCTAGCCTTTGCTCTGGGAAGTGTGGGTGATGGAGCTCCCAGACATCATAAGGCACTTGTGTGTTTGTGTGGGATGTTTCCTCAAGGAGCTCTAATGACAGCCACCAGCTCCTTCAGGGTAATTTGTCCCAGTTGGTAACTTCCTGCTCCCAATTCTCCCCTGTCACAGTGCCTTTGGGACACCCCAGGGCTCTGTGCCAGCAGAGCTTATCAGGGGATGATAGATAGGTTTCTTCCTGGGGTCACTGGTCAATGAAGCCTGTGACAGTGGGCGAGTAAAGTGGCCCCTAGCCCGGCAGTAGCTCATGCTGGGGTGTGTGGAAAGTAAAGTGGTCCATCTGCTTGTCTTTCCTGGTCTAGTCTCAGTCCTGATTCCACTACCCTACTTCATCTCTCCAGTAATGAAATTTCCATTTCCCTGATCAGAGCCATTCCTGTTCCTCAGTGTTGGGTGCACCAGGATGCGCTGTGATCCTATGATTACATAGCACATGGTGTTGCTATGTACAGTGTTGCTTTATTCACATGAATGGCACAAGACCAAATGAAGAACACCATTTGCCATGTCTCATACTTTCAAAACATAAAAAATGTTCACTGGAATTAAAAACAACCATAGAGATCACTTACATGTGGTGTTTATTTTATGCTAGGCACTATTCTAAGGGCTAAGATGAGGACATTCCTAGACAAACCAGGCCAGTTCCCCTACCATAAAACAATACATTTTAAAATTGTTGCCATCCAGCTTATGATAACCCTCCCAGTCCCAGGTTCTCTGCCTACAGAAAACCCATGACCTCATGGTCTGTGGATTGCAATGGCTCCTGGTGCATATTCCCGCTGTCCTCTTAAAGACTGCTGCAGACTCTGTCCCTGGCTTTCCTCCCTGTGAGCCTGGGCTACATGGCGATGTTCTGAGCACTCTTCCTCCTGCCTTTCAAGGATCCTGGGTGAGCCCTTCTAAGTAATCCTCTCTGCTTCTTGCCACCTATTCTTCATTCTTTATCTTTCCTGTCTTTCATCTCTCACTTCCTCATCTGGATATGTGTCACTTTAATCTTGTTTTCCTTTTTAGGCCCACTTTTTGGTCCTTTTTGAGAGTGAGCTTTTGTGTCTTTGTTCTCAGGGAGTTAATTCATTAGGTCTGGCTGGCCTTGTGCTCCAGCAGAGTGTAACACCACTGTAAAGGAGGGGCTGTAGGTTATTTAGGGAGAACTTTCTGTCCCCTCCAAAAGTGAGCCTTATAGGTCTCATTGATGGAAGGCCCTAGAAACCTTCAGGTCCAGCCTGTTCTCTTTCGGCAAAAGAGAATGTCTCCTTACATACAGGAGACACAGAGAGAAGGCATCTTCCCCTTTTCCCCTGGATCTTGGGAAATACAACACTGGTAAATTTGACCTCTTCTTGGAATATTGACATGTTAGGCTTTGTCAGTGGTTTATTGTTTGTTTATTGGGCCAGGGTCTTGCTCTGCAGTTCAGGCTGGCTCTGAATTCTCCCTGTAGTCCAGGCTGGCCTCGAATTCACAGCAATCCTCTAGCCTCAGCCTCCCGAGTGCTGGGATTATGTGTGGCCTGTGCCACCATGCCTAGCTTCTCAGTGGTTTATCCCAAATACACAAACGAGTTTGTTTTCTGCCAGGAAGCAGGTTTTGGCAAGAGCATAGGGAGCAAGGGCTGGGATATGGAATGTGAGAGGAGCCAGGAATGGAGTAAGTGACAAATTGAAAACAGGCTGTATCCTTCACTAGCATTTCCCTGAAGATGGTCTCCAGGTGAGCAGCAATTCCATTTTTCTGAGATATTGTTAGAAATGCAAATTTTTGGGCCCCATCCTGTGGTAGGAAGTCTGATGGGCCCCAGAATCTGTGATTCTGATCACCTTACTATCTGAGAAAGGCTGCTTCAGGTATTCATGGTTTGCCAGGGCTGGCACTAAACAGTAACAGTAATAAGCCAGGTCTCTTCAGAGAGGTCTTTGGTCTATGGCCACAGACAGGGTTTCGGAGGTTGACCATCAGCTTTCTTTTTTGGTCTTTTTAAGACAGGGTCTCGTTATGCAGCTCAGGCTGGCCTTGAACTCACTTTGGTAGCCCAGGCTGGTCTTGGATTCACACTGATCCTCCTGCCTCAGCCTCCCAAGTGCTGGGATTATAGGCGTGCACCACCACGCCCAGCTGATCATCAGCTTTGCATGGCTGAAAACACTAACTTTGTATTTGAGGGGATTTAGTGTTGCAGATAAGTTTCCTTCCTCGTTGCTCCTGACTGTTCTGGAAATCCCTGCTGGCTTTAGGGGAGATGTCCTAAATGACCCCACAAGGACATACATTCTAATAAAAAAAAATTCCTCTCAGTCCTTTGCATTAAAAACCATCACTTACCCAGAATCACTGGCTCTTCCACGTATATATGCAATAATATACTTCAGAAAGGAGGACAGGAAATGTGTTTTCTTTGAAAGTTAATACAATTATGCTACATACAAAATGATTTTTAGGGCTGGAGAGATAGCTCAGTAGTGTAAAGTGCCTGCTTAGGCAAGCTTAGACAACCACAGGGACTGAGTTTCAATCCCTAGCACTACATGCTGTACCAGCCCCACCCCCACTCATCTTTAAAAATAAATAAATAAATAAATAAATAAATAAATAAATTCCCTGAAATAGTCCTAAAACCTCTTTGACAGCTGAGAGATGATATAAAAAAAAAAACCCACATATTGTAAAAATATTCAGCCCTAAAGTTGACAAATTCAGACTTAATGTTGATTCCAAGCTTGAATATATGGGTTTAGCAAGCTGTTTTATTATTATTATTATTATTATCATTATCATTATTATTATTATTATTATTATTATTCATTGTTTTGGGGTCCTTTTCCTTTACAGGAGCTCAAAGGTGAAACCTGGGAGTATTCTTCCCATGTCATGTGTTTTATCAATGACCAGTTCCTGGGGGATGCGCATGAGCTGCAGCGCTGGGCTGAGAAGGTGTGGGACGTCATAGACGTGAAGCCGCTGCCACTGTATGAGGCCCTGACTTTAGACTATTCCACCAAATTCTTGAGAGACACCAAGGTAAGTTACACTGCTTTCAAAGAATAACGGTAGAAATTTTGGTTGTTTCTGATTCAGTATTCATTTTCTATATCCTTTTTTTCCTTGCATTTTAGAGAAGGATATACAGGGTGTCCAGGGTCTCATTACTAGGTTGGACTTGTAGTGATGCATCTGTTTACAGCCTCCCAAGAGCTGGGATTAGAGGCGTGCCCCACCATGCCCAGTCTTAATTGCCAAGTCTTGTGTGCCCCGGAGGCAGGGCTGGCAGAGCAGGCCCAGGAATCAAACCCCCGGACCCTGTCCCTGCTTGCAAGTATCTCATTCCACTGAGCTATTTTGGCCAGCCCACCTTCATTTTCTATATCCTAACAAAAGCAGGGGATACAAAAGGCATAGGTTATAAATGCTCAGAGTATAACAGAGCGAAGTAGTGTAAAGTAGTATATCTTTTTACAGGGAGAACATCACTTCAAACATTTTTATTCTCCTTCAGAGATTTATATGCATGAATTATTATTTAAAAATATAAAGCCAGGCATGGTGGCTCACGCCTGTAATCCCAGCACTCGGGAGGCTGAGGCAGGAGGATTGGTGTGAGTTCGAGACCAGCCTGGGCTATAAAAGTGAGCTCAAGGCCAGCCTCAATTGCATAGCGAGACCCTGTCTCAAAAAGATAAAAAAAAAAAAAAAAATATATATATATATATATATATATATATATATATATATATATATATATATAGACTTTGAGCTGGATGTGTTGGCGCACACCTGTAATTCCACACTGGAGACTGGGGCAGGAGGATCACTGTGAGTTCAAGGCCAGCCTACACTACAGTGTGAGACCCTGTCTGAAAAGAACCAAAGACTAAAACAATGAAAACTCCCTGGTGTAGCCTCAGCTACTGAGGCCAACCTGGGGACAAAGCAGCCAACCTAGGCAAATGCTGTGAGACCCATCACAAAACAAAACAACTGAAAAACTAAGCTAAGAACTATGAACTATATAAAGACATCCCCTTGGAGCATGTTGAACCCAGTGTTCTTCTATCGTATGAACATTTTAAATCAGTATTTTCTTCTTTTTTAATGTATTTGGTTGTTTCAGGGTCTCATATGCAGCTTCGTCTCAGGGAGACCCTCCTGCTTTCAGCCTTCCCAGCCCTGGGATTACAGGCGTGCACCACCTCACCTGGACTCTGGCCAGCTCAGCCTGCCCTGGGGCAGGGGGCTGGCATGGCATGTGGTGCCAGGATTGAACTACAGTCCCTGTACTTGCCTAAGCAGGCACTCAGTCTGCTGAGCTATCTCGATAGCCCCCTAAATCAATATTTTCTAGCACCTGAGTGCTAATGTACTAAGAGACGGGAAGTCTGAGAAAAAAGGGGCTGTTTTAAAGCATCTCTCATGGATGCTTAAGAGCAGGCCGGAACATGCCGCGGGAATTTTCAGTGGCAGAATACAGTAAGAAATGTGAGGGCTAGGGAGTGTTCAGATGGCAAGAGGTGAGAAGAAAACTAGAAAAGGTCTTAAAGGCTGAGACCAGGTTCTGAGACAGTCACCAGGTTAGTTTGGCAATAGAAAAAAAAAAGATTTTGTATGTTGCTGAGAAACCTTTTACCAACAACTGCTCTAAGTTGCTATGTGCCCATGATGGCCTGTGTTCACGGAGTGCCCCAGTGCTGGAATCTGAGCAAAGGCAAGGAACAGAAATGAAGTGAAGTAGCTGCTGTGTGAATGCTTATTTGAGTGAACAGTGCATTTTGAAAATGCTAGAAACTCCAGAGAGTGAGGGAGCATTTCATATTCATAGTTGGTTCACAAGGAGACGGGAGTCCAGCCCCACACAGTGTATTGTAGGGATGCCAGGAGTCAGCAAGGAGGCCAGAATTCCTAGGAAAGGAAACTGTGAGAATAAGGAATCAGTCTAGGATTCTGAGTGCAACCAACTCTTAAGGAGAAAAGGTCCATATTGAAATGACACTGGCTGTCTCACAATTGACAGGTAAGCCAGCTGGGGAAAACAGATGGGAACCAAGAGAGACCCGACAGTAGGAAAACATGGGCAGAGTGGGGCCACAGGAATGTGTGGCAGGACGTACTGCTGGCCTGAGGTCCACTGTGCCATCGTGAGATTAACAGTGCAGTTCCCCTTGTCTGCATTACTCCTTGGGCCTACGTGGGCCTGGGCAGGAGCACTGGCCTGGCAACCCAGCTGTCACAGAGGAGGGAGAGGGGGAATCTAGCCCCTTTAGGTTCTAGAGAATATGGTAGGACCCTTGAGAGATCCCAAAGGGGAGAGTATTCAAATGGTAAGAAGGGAGGAGGGAACTCTAAAAGATCCTAAAGAAAGACTGAGACCAGATTCTGATTGACTGCTCACTCAGAGCCAAGCATTTAAATTTTATCCAGAAGAAAACCAAGCCAAGAGAGTCCTGAAGAAAGATTATGATATATTCCTCTTGATTATTTCTGGGGAAAGAATTTATGGCATTGTTATAGCAGGCTGGTAGCAGGGTGGCCCCTTGCTAAGCTGGGTGGTGGCATGGGTGAAGGATGAAGGAAGCCCAAATTAGGGCTTAGATGCCAGAGACAGCCTGAGATGGAGCCTGGGTTGGACTCAGGTTAGAGGCTGTACTAGCTAAGCAAGCTTGTGGGTTTGGCTGCTAGCGACTGTGCTGTAACCTTGTGGTGCATTCACTAGATCTCTCTTCATCAGCACTGTTGGGGCTACCTACACTAGATAACTCCATAATGATAATCTGTTAGCGCACAGGTAAAGTTCATCATGCCCAAATAGACTTGCTGCCTCCGCCAGCCATAATTTCCAGTAGTGCACACTCCATTTTTCTTCCTACACTTGCGAGGTTTACTATATTCTGCCTCCTATTGTTCAGTTATGATATTCTCTTTGAAGAACATAGTGTGTAGAAACAGAGATCCAAAACAAATTTACTGTAATGAATGTAATATTTCTTTACGGGGTGCCAGGTAGCAAATATTATTATAATCTTTTTATTTAAAGAAAGGTTAGAATAATATAAAATGATATGATACATTTACAGTGAGATTGTTTATGTTTCCCAGACTCTCAGGAAAGAGGACTGGGCAAATAATGCCCGTTATTAAATTTTGACATGTGAGATGGTGCCCAGGGTTTGCAGTGCATACAGTGAAATGTTCTCTGGTCTCTAACTTGAGAGCCAGTGTGATGCAGACTAGTGTTTCCATTCTGGATGCCTCTTTGTAGATCTAGGCAAGGGTTCACAAATGGCTGTCTCTGCCAGAAAGGATAGCAAGTGAACACAAGAGCTGGGTGCATCTGTGCACATGAGGGTGTTGGTAAAGATGTGCTAAAAGCAAAACATCCTTTTCTACTCCTGGCATGGCACTGCTTATAGCTGTCATGGCCTTATTTTCCCAATAAGAGAGGAAGCAGCCTGACTCTGGCTAATCTATGTTGTCTTTAAAAATCCAGGACACATGATAACCAAAAGCCATGGCACTTGGAATGGATCCTTTCTCAAAACAACTCAAGAGAAGAGAAGAGAGGTAGAGGATTCTCAGTCTATTTCCCCAAGAGGAAATACCCAGTGCTTGTGGGTAGTGGGCACCTAGGCTATGTATTCTCACTCCTGCGTGGGAAATTAACATTCTTCAAAGCTTTACTACTGAAGGATTTTAAGGTTTTAAGGATTTGAAGATTTTAAGCAGGGTTTTCCAAAAGAGGCATAAGGCTACATTACCAAGGGTGAGCAGTCTAATGGAAAAAAAAATTTTTTTTTTTGGTTGTTTTGACACAGGGTCTCAGTATGCAGTTCAGGCTGGCCTTGAGCTCACTTTTGTAGCCCAGGCTGGTCTTGAACTCACATCGATCCTCCAGGCTCAGCCTCCCAAGTGCTGGGATTACAGGCGCATGCCACCGCACCCGGCATGAAAATAAGTTTTTAATGTAATGTAAGTTGTAAGGACTTGGTGAAATAAATTTTTTCATTTGTTTACTTGATTTTGATATCACATTATTCATTGATTATCCTGTTCAAACAGGATAATCACACCTGTGATTATTCACCAAACACAGAATATCTGCCCTGTTTTTAGTCACATCTAAAATTTTCTTACGAGATATTGACCTACCTTATCTTTTTCTCCCTGATTTTAATAGCATGATTTTGTATTCTTGGACATTGGTATTGATTTATCTCCCATTGGAAGATTGATTTTTGAGGTAAGAAGATTTTAATGTTGCTTTTCTTTTAATGAGTTAAGAGTCATCTATACCTGTTGAAATGTTAAAATTTAATCTTTCCAAACTTTCATTTTTATTTTTTAGCTATATTGTGATAAATGTCCCAAAACATGTAAAAATTTTCAGACCTTGTGTACAGGAAAAGCAGGGTTTTCCAAAAGAGGCATAAGGCTACATTACAAAGGGTCAATTTTTCATCGAGTAGTGCAGAATGGTTGGATACAAGGAGGAGGTGAGTTTAAAATTTTATTTGTTTGTTTGTTTGTTTGTTTGTTTGTTTGTTTTGCAGGACTGGGGTTTGAACTCACAACCTTGTACTTTCCAGGCAGGCACTTGTGCCACGGAGCTATCTCCCATGGCCCCGAGTTTAAAATTTTAAATAAACTTAATTGCAGCATCAAATCATATTGTCAAAATTTTCATGTAGGGCTAGGGAGATAGTTCAGCAGGCTAAGCACCCACCTGGCAAGAACAAGGACCCAGGTTTGATCCCCAGTACTGCATGCTATGCTGGCCACCAAAGTCAACCAGGTATGGTGATCCACGCCTATAATGCCTGTGCTGGGCAGGCTGAAATGAGGATCACTACAAGTTCAAACTATGTAGCTAGACTCTGTATCAAATAAATAAATAAATTTTAAATTAAAAAAATGTCAGTTATCTACCTTTATAAAATTAACATTAAAGTATATGTTCTCAATATTTGATATATAGAATGTGTTCTATGGCCAGGTGATAACTAAGGTATTATATTCTTTCTTTTAATTCAGAGCCTTTGCACTGAGCTGAATCCCCAGTCCTTTTTATTTTTTATTTTGAGGCAGGATTTTGGAACTTTGCTATGCTTTCCAAACTGACCTCAGACATGCAACCCTCCTGCTCGACTTTCTGAATACCTGCAATCACAAGTGTGCACCAGTATGCCTGGTTTATCTGTATTCCTTTTCTTTTTAAAGCCTTAATTTTTAAAGTTTATATAAATTTAGTGAAGCATAGTGGAACAAGCCCATAACCCCAGCATTCTGTGTGGCTGAGGCAGGAGGGTCAAAAATTTAAGCCCAGCCTGCCAATTTAGAAACGTAAATTAAGCCTCATGTCAAAATAGAATAGAGTTGGAGATTTAGCTCAGTGCAAAGGTCCTAAATCCACTTGCCAGTATTGCAAATAACTAACAAAGTACACAAATAAATACTTTTAAGTTACAAGGAGCATTCAAAATTAAAACTTGACATGATTGTAAAGTAACATTCTTAAACCAAAAAGTAATTTTGAATGCTCAGCAAAATACATAAACATATCTGGAAATACAGTGCTTTTAATAAACATACCATGGATAGGAACTTGAAAATAGAATAGATGGAAAATATTTTTTGCCATAGATGTTACATTGTTACTAGTGAAAAGTATTATCTGAAGGATTTTGGTCATTTTTGCTTTCTTTTCAGGTCACTCCTTTGGCTATGCAGATAACGGTATCTGATTAAACAGCACAAAATTAAATTTTGGAGGGTTGCCGGGAGATATTCCATAGGGAGCAATCAGGCAGCAATTTAAAAATAACTGGTTTGGGGCCCGACGGGATGGCTCAGTGGTCTAAAGTGCCTGCTTGGGAAAGCTTGGGCGGCTTCAGGGACCGCTGTTCAATCCCTGGCACCACATGCTGCGCCAGCCCTACCCTCGGAGCAGGCTGAGCCAGCCATAAAAATGAGTGAATAAAAAGCAAAGGTTCTGAAACAAGAAAAAAATAAAATAAAATAAAAAATTCTTAAAAAAAAATAACTGGTTTAGTGTGGCAGATTTGTTTGAACTTGATGACATATGCAGAAGCTTAAATTGATATTTAACTTTTTAGTGTGATCTAGAACATTCTGAGGCTGATGAGAGAGAAAATGTAGCTATATTCCAGGCATCTTCTATGAGGAGCAGCTGTTCAATACTTTGTCTTTCCAAAATGAGATCAGCTCACAAATACTGCTATCTAACCTCATTGTTTTCCCACTTACATGTGGAAATTATCTTTCCATGTCAATGTACATACAGTCTTTTTTTTTTTTTTTTTTTTTTTTTGTCTTTTTGAGACAGGGTCTCACTGTGCAGTTGAGGCTGGCCTTGAGCTCACTTTTGTAGCCCAGGCTGGTCTCGAACTCGCACCAATCCTCCTGCCTCAGCCTCCCAGGTGCTGGGATTACAGGCGTGAGCCACCACGCCTGGCCATACAGTCTTTTTGGAATCCTAATTTTTTAATAACATTGCTAAACCAACTTAACTACCCACTGAAGAACATTTTTCAATTTTTGTTAGTCTGTAACAGTCTTTATGGAGGTCATTAGGAGAGGCTTTTTTTTTTTTTTTTTTTCATTTTTCTAAAATGTATTTTTTTGTTGTTGTTTTTTTGAGAGAGGATCTCATTATGTAGTCTAGGCTGGCCTTGAACTCATGGTAGCACTCCTGCCTCAGTCTCCCAAGTGCTGGGCTCACAAGCAGCCAGTGCCACGCCTGGCCCAGGGCCTTCTAGTTCTGCGTCAGGAGGTGACTCATAAGCTAACATCTCAGCAGTTACATTCTTTTCGGTTTCTGGTTCTGATTAAACTCTCCCAGAGCAATGCTTGGAAAAAGTAGGCCCTATTATCTGTTGGAGGCAAAATGTCCTAGTACAGTGCGCAGATTTAGAGTTATTTTTTTCAAACAATGGGAACAACGTTGAGGGTAGTTCTGAAAAAATGAACTTGTTAGACTCAGACCCAAACTCTGACACATGGAATTGGCTATGCCTCTTGGCATCTCTGAGTCAATTTCTGAACCCTAAATTAAGGACAACTGTAAATAGGGACACAGGACCTGGTAAGAATTTGGTGACAGGGCATGTTTCCAGTGCCATGCTGTTGCAGTTGGGAACACCCAGTCCCTCCCATTCCACACCCCTCCCCCACAACTCTTCTCCTTTTCCTTCTCCTTTTTTTTTTTGTCCAGGAATTGAACTCTACGCCTTGTGCTCTCCAGGCAGACACCTGTGTGGCTGAGCCATCTCCCCAGCCCCTCCCCCATGCTCTTCTGCCACTTCCCTGCAGTTCACTCTGCCCACTGTGTGGGCCTCCTAGCGCTTCATTATACACATCGGGCCTGTGTGGGCCTGGAGGTCTGTTGTCCTGTTCTAGATGTCCACCTCCTGTCTTATTTTCATCCAAAGTGCCTCTCAACAAGGACCTGGCTAGCTTCCTGTTTAAAACAGCTCACTCTTCTCTCTGCATTCCTCTGTTCACAGGGCCTTGCTCTCTCAGCTCTTTACCCCATTTTATTTCTCTCTATACTGCTTTTCACCGTCGGAATTGCTGCCGTACTTGTATAGGACATGCTGTTGTGCACATCATGTTATACTGTAAAGTCTAAATAATTTTAAGAGCACATATGAGGTTAAAATAAAACGTCTTTCAGTAAGGGGGCCCACCTACTGGTTTGTGGCCATAGAGCTTAGGCAATCCATGTTCTTAAAACAAAGAGGACATAAAAACCACCTGGTTTGAGTAAACATTTAATCTCCAGCCCGAGGTCATTCTTGTGTCCTTGTGAAATAGATTACTTGACATAGTTAAACCCACCCGTCCTTGGAATGTAACTAAAACCACAGAGTTAGCTAAATAATTGCCCTTTTGGTCTACCCCTCTTAGTTTTTTTTTTTTTTTTTTTTTTTTTTTTTTTTTTTTTTTTTTTTTT
>PVJA010011107.1:0-55507 GCA_004027025.1 Myocastor coypus | reverse complement strand
AAAAAAAAAAAAAAAAGAAAAGAAAATTCTTCTCTTTGGACTAAGAGGAAGCAGATGCATACACAGTCAAATGTTCTGCAATTGCAGTGGGCCACCAGTGAAGCTTGTAATGTTGGAGGCTATTGATCCAAGCCTCCTAAAGCTCATCTCACCAATCTAGCTCTGCGTTTCATGCATTGTAATTAAGCTTTTTTTTTTTTTTTCTGGATGAGATAGAGAACAACTTTAATGCATCTTTTCTGTGCACATTTTTACTAATCTGGCTCCTCTCATATGGTATTCCAAATACCTCTCTTCACAGGAAGAGACACAAAAAAATATTGCTAAAGACATTGAAATCCTACCTGAAGACTACCGTGTAATTTATGTAGACATACAAGCTGGAGAACATTTTTCTCTATGTTGGTATATAAGATTTGGGGACTTGGAGCTGGCAAGATAACTGAGTGGACTAAACATTTGCTTAGGCAAGTGCAGAGACTGGGGTTCAATCCCCAGCACCACAGGCTGCCCTGGCGCTGCCCCTTGCACTGAGCAGGCAATTGAAACCAGACGTGGTATTTTATGCCTGTAATGTCTGTGACACCAATGCTGGGGAGGCTAAAAACAGGAGGATAACTGCAAGTCCAAGCTGTATAGTGAGGCCATATACCTCATATGCTAAAAAAAGAAAGATTTGGGAGTTTTTCTTCATGACATTTCCCAAGTCTGCTTAGTTTTGGTAGATGGATATCATATGTTTATAAATATAATGTTTTTCATATGTATACCTGGTATAGTCAAATTATCTGGTGTCAGACTATTGTTTTGCTTTTAGTGATGTGTGGTTCTCTGTGAGTTAGTACCTACTGTGTATCTCCCAGAACTAGATAATTGACAATAGTATCTTTATGTCTCCACACATGTAATGTTCAGTGAGCAAATCAAATAGCATACTAATACAAAAGTACAGGTAGCATTTACGGAAAGAAGTCGTTGTATACTGATACAGGGAGAGGCTTCATGGAAGCGTGGGGCTAAGATGACTTAAATTTAGATAAAAACGGAAACATCTGTACTGTAAAATGAAAGGGTTGCACATCTGACTAAAGCCAGCTACTGAGAATAAACTTTTCAGTATATTTGAAGTAATTGCTGTGTAAAGATATGAGTCCATTTAGAAATTTTTAATGTGCATATATATATGTAGTTTTGCATGTTCTTGTGTAACACAAAGCAGAAAATGAAAAAAGCAGATATCTAAGGTTTAGTTAGAAGGTGAAGAGGACAAGGACATAAAAATATTCAAGGGGACAGTGTTAAAACAGCTCATCACTAAGAGTATACTAAAGCTGTAAACTAATGGTGTGAGTGATTTGGAAGGGAGTTTAATGGTTAGATTTGGTGAAGACAAGAGAAGAGGTTAGTGTTGTTAAGGGAAGGACAGGTATGGAGACTGGTCAGCGTGCTGACTCTTGGTGCTAATGTTGGACCCATGGACCTGTGATGAGCAAGAAACAGAATGGTAACACTGGGGATTGAAAGAAGGCAAGTTTAGTAACTCTATAGGGCTTCTGCTCTTACCACTATTTACCTCCAGTCTTTTTGTGAGAATAAAATGTCACTGAAGAAAGAGAATTGTAGAAACCCTGTTATTGTGCTGGGGATTCCTATAAATTGAGATGATGTAAGGCAGACTTCCTTCCTCAAAGATGATGGGAGGACATGGAGGCAGAGTGCTGGGGAGGCACCGGGAAAAGTCAAAAATGAAATGAGGCAAGTGTGAATAAGTCCAGTGAGTGCAAGGGATTGGTGGAAATGTTACTTAGGGTGTGAAAGATAAGCCAGAGTTAAATGTGGGGTCTCATGAGTCTGGCAGTTATGTTCATGTTAAGGTCAGCTATCTTGTCCCAGTCTCATAAGCAAAATAAAAAGTTCTACCAGTCCTATATGCTTTCCACTTACAAAGAGTAAGGATATCTTTGTACATAATTGTATTAGGCTATTCTGCTTTATTTACATAAATCAGGATTAAAAGCAGTATATCAGTGAAAAGTTGAGAGAGATTAAGGATTTTACTATGGTAGGTAATAAAGATACTTAGTTGATTTTTCTCCCAAGGAGAATGTATTATGTGAATAAATAAAATTACAACTTAATGGGCTAATCTGCTTTTGTATACTTAGGAGGTAACCTTTGAGAAAATTTGCTGGAGATCTAGAAATTAAAATCTGTGTGTGTGTGTGTGTGTGTGTGTGTGTGTGTGTGTGTGTGTGTGTGTGTGTGTGTGTGTGTGTATTTTTCTCCTTATCTCATTAATTACCAGTATTTTGGAAGTAACTTTAGTTTCCTGACACTATTTTAAAACTCACTGTCGGGGCCCGGCAGGATGGCTCAGTGGTCTAAAGCGCCTGCTTAGGAAAGCTTAGGGGGCTGCAGGGACCACAGTTTGATACCCAGCACCACATGCTGCGCCAGCCCTGCCCTCAGGGCAGGCTGAGCCGGCCATAAAAATAAACAAACAAAAGTTCTGAAACAAGAAAAAAATAAAATAAAACTCACTGTTGGTGCTCAGCCAGATAGCTCACTGGATTAAAGCACCTGCTTAGGCAGAGTGAAGTGGCCGATAAAGTTCTATCCCCAGCACACCATGTGGGCCTCACCCACAGGATGCACTGAGACACATGATTGAGACTGGGTGTGGTGGTGTGCCTATAATCTCAGCACTTGGGAGCTGAAAGCCACTATGTGTAGTGAGACCCTGTAGACCCTGTACTAAATGCATAAAATAAATACTGTTATTTTCGTGTGTTTCAGCTTCACCCATGACCTTGATGATACTTCAAATTATTAATCATTGGCCCCAAAATAATACATTTATAAAGTCATTGGTTAAGAAACCACCATGCCTTGGCTGCCTTTCTGGTTGAGGATTTGCTTCCATGAGTACTCTAGCCGCCATACCTTGTTGATCATACCATTTTACAATTACTACAGAACTCTTTCTAAAGAATCACTCTTGGCAGTTTAAGATCCACAAAGGAGATCACTAAAAAAAGTTGATTATATTTTATGGTCTTTTAGAGCATCTACTGTGGGTTTGAGTTATATAAAAATCTAGTTTATACCTGTTGAGTAAATGTAAGTAATTCAATCCATTTGAGAATTGGGTCAGAGTACCCAAGAGTTAAACAGCTTGAAATTGTTGACCTTGAGAACCAATTCATGCTTTCCAGAGTCCTCTTTAGCACATTCTCTAAAGTAACCATTGAATTCACTGTCTTAATCCTTTATTCTGTAGGCTCCCAGAAGTTGTAAGCTGATCTTAGAACATACTGGGCTTACAGCAAAGTTTTGACATTCTGTTTAGTACTCATGTTTACTCTTATGTTGTTAGAAGAGACCTTTAAGCAACACCCAAAACCTTTTCTACCTGTATAGTTTATAAGGCCTTTAAAATATCCATTACTGCTGGGCACAGTGGTGTACACCTATTATGCCATCAGTCAGGGCTGAGGCAAGAGAACCTCTCTTGAATTCTAGGCAGACTGGACTACATAGTGAGTTTAAGACCAGCTTCAACAGCATAATGGAGCCGGATGTGGTGGCGCAGACCTGTAATCCCAGCACTTGAGAGGCTGAGGCAGAAGGATCAGTGTGAGTTTTGAGACCAGCCTGGGCTACAAAAGTGAGCTCAAGGCCAGCCTGAACTGCATAGTGAGACCCTGTCTCAAAAAGAAGAAAAAAAAAATGTGTAATGGGAAGTTTTCTTAGAAGACCAAGCAAACAATAAAAAAAAACAGTATTTTTATAAAGAGAGATAGAGTTTACACAAAATAGAAGCAAGTATTTCTAAATGTTCAGCTCACGGACTAAGCGCCTGCTTAGCCAAACACAAGGACCAGAGTTCGATTCTTGGTATGGAATGCTGTGCCAGCCCCAGCCCTGGGTGCTCTGAGCTGGCCATTCACTGATACCAGGCATGTTGGCGCATGCCTGTAATCCCAGTGCTGGGGAGGCTGCAGACAGGAAGGTCCATGTGAGTCCAGGCTGCATAGCAAGACCCTATACCAAATATATAAATTAAAAAATAATAAAAAATAAAATGAAAATGTCCAATTTATTGGCCCACCAATAGCCTTTAATTGTTTTAAGTTACAGGAGTAGAATAAAAATCTGGCCCTATTTTGGCCCTGGCCTTGCTAGGGTTGTGTGGTAATAACTGTATATAGACTTAGTATTTTACACAGTAATTTGAAAAACAAATGGTAAACTTTAAAATATTCAGCTTAATCAAGCAGCTTTTATACCTTCGCTCTCTTATAAATAGTAGAGCTTTAAGCAAGAGACTCATAAGGGGATTGGTTTTCCTGAGTGTTTGAAATAACAATGAATAGTTTTGAAGTGAGGTAGTGTGATGATAGTTAAGGAGCATTAGAAAGAGTTTGCTCAGCCAGAATTTGGTTAGAACTGTAAGACCACTTCTCTCCTGCGTGCGTATTCATGTGTGCTTGGGTCTGGTTGTTCATGTAAAATAGTTTTCAGGTAAGTCCTTTACTTGGTGAATTATAACAGAGGAAAATGTCTTAGGCCATTTCTCTGTGGCTTCATATTCCTGCTAATTTTGATGAATTCATGAAGTTCATGATCAGCGCCATATTTTTATATTGTCCCCATTTTTTTTTAAGGAAACATTATTTAAATACAATAAGGTCACAACTCGCCCAGGCATGGTTTTTTTCTGAATAAATACTGTAGTTTATAACTTTTTCATAGAATTCAACTCTCCTAAGCATGCCCATCCCATGTCACACTTTGGGAAAACCTATGAAGGAGATAATTAAGAAAAAATGATGGTATTGAATGGAATCGTGACACTCTAGAGTTCTAACAGAACCTTTTTAACTAATAATGATAATAAGATTCAGAAGGATTATGGTTTGTCTCTACTTACACTCAAATCACAATTTAAAGTGCTGTTAGCTATCACCATATGAATTTGCTTTTATACATGTAACTCAACAGAGCAAGGAACTCCAAGATTCGGGGTGTAGCCCTTCTGCAAACATCTGTGTCTTATAGTTTGTTACAATGATTTTTCCAAGTTAAGTGCTTTCAGCTGTAAAGCAGTACAAAATAATGAATTGAAGGGTTTCACTGTCCATGGTCTAGCAGCTGTTAGCACAGATCCTGTAAGGTGTCAAATCAGTCTTGTGTTAAATGCAGCTCAGTGTCTTGGAGTAAATTTAGGAAAGGAAAAGATTGTAATCTTGCAAATACTCTTCATGTAGACTCAATTGCATTGTTTCAGTCTCAGAAGTCAAATAGTAAAACAGATAGACTTTAACTCATCCAAGATTTATCTCTAGTGAAGCAAAAACACTGAAGGCAACATGCAATAACAACTAGATTATTGGCATCTCTAATGTTAGACAAATTTTTTTTTAAATAAAAAAAATCTTGGAGTGACAAGGCATTTTTTACTCAGACTCACTTGTTCTTGAGAAAGAGCAACCTTGTGCTACCTCCATGTAGAATGGTGGCCTATCTGCTGATTTTTTTCCAATCAAGGAAGTAAAGGTATCTCAGTGTACTGGAACATGAAAAAAGCCCACAAGGATTTAAAGCTATTACCATCACCATCTCCAAGAAGAAAGTCAAGAAAGCTGGCTAAAGTTAAATTTATTTATGTATGTATGTATGTATGTATGTATGTATGTATGTATGTATTTATTTATTTATTTTTAAAGCATTGGCAGACATAGTTTATTTTTGTGTAAAAACCCTTCATGTTGTAGCTACTGCTGGAGCTTGAGTCCTCTGGACAGAGACTCTGGTGTGGGTTAAATTTATAGTCCATCCTGTTTTATGAAAAGATCACATCCCAAGAACTGTACTAGCATGTTTACTCTGTTATCAGCCCTTGGAGTAGAACATGGAGCTTTTCTGGGATCCTTTAATCCTTGTTACATTTTTGTGTTGACATTCACAAGTCTGGCATCCTGAAGTTATTTTCCTTTATTACTACGATCAGTTCAGTAGCCAGCCAAAGGTAAAGGAAGCTGACTTCCAGCCTTACCAGACAATAGGAAGCTTTTTCATTAGCCTTGAGCTGAGTGTGCTATGATATGCCAATTTTTCATTTTATGTTTCTCTATTTAAAATATTAGCTTAGGGCCAGTGAGATAGCTCAGCAGCTTAAGTGCCTGCCTAGCAAGTATAAAGTCCTGAGTTTAATCCCTGGTATTGCTAAAAATAAAATATTAGTTTATATTCAGGCCTATGATTATGGCACTTGCCTAGTATGTGCAAAGTTCTTGGTTCCATCCACAGCAACATACACTCACACATACACACCATGGTATTAGGGTTACTGATCTGTGTGATCCACTACCCTATTATCTATTTCGAGTAAGATGTGTTGGGATGTATGTTTCTGTTTTGATTCCAAATTGTTCATTAATAAAACTCACTGTCAGCTGCAGAGATAGCGTAGCAGTCTAAACACCTGCCCAAGGCAAGCCCAGGTCTGATCCTTAGTAGTACTACATGCCTGTGCTGGCCCCAGGCGGACTTGCCAAACCTGTCACCAAGAGCAGGCGCAGTGGTGCATGCCTGTGATCCCAGCACTGGGGATCCTGAAACAGAATATCTATGAGCCTGAGCTGTGTAGTGAGACCCTGTACCAAATACATAAAAATACAAATAAACCTCACTGTAGACATCTGATTCCTAGAAAAATTGGTGTAACCCATCTTTCATTTTGGTCTAGTCCAACGGTTCTCAACCTGTGGGTTGCAACCCCAGTGGGGGTCAAACGGCCAAAACACAGGGGTCGCCTAAAGCCATTCCGAATCATAACTGTAGCAAAATTACAGTTTGGAAGTAGCCACCAAAATTACTTTTTGGTTTGGGGTTACCACAACATGAGGATTTGTATTGCAGGGTCACAGCATTAGAAAGGTTGAGAACCACTGGTCTAGTCTGTCCTACAAAGTCTAAGTTCTGTTAAATTGTAGGTATTGTGCAGTTGGAATGAGGTTGACCACTGAAAGAAGCACAGATTTAATTTCTAAATGAGGACAAAGGTCTGCAGCCTTTATTTTACAGCAGGTTTTATTTGTGATCACTATACATCTCCTTTTGGTAGTTTGTGCTTGCATATCTAGTTTCTTTTTCCTTCTTTGCACAAAGAAGAAATTATTTCTTTTTACATGTAGTCTACAATTAGTAGGGAGGTTGCAACTGTATCTTACTGTTGTCTAGTGGATCCCAGGTGGCCTGAATTATTTCTTAACAAGAGAGAGAGTTCTCTCAACCATGGTGCTGTGTTCACTCCACAATTACTATGGCCATCAAATCCTGTATCTTCTTGGGAACTATTCTAGCATAACTTATTTTAAAATTAGCTTTTGATTTTCATTTATCATGTTCTTTATTCCTCTTTCTTTGCTCACTTTTAAACACAACACATCAAAACAACACCTTTAAACAGATGGTCTTGGTTTTAGAGCAAGTTGAGGAAAAAACACTGTACTATTGAATCAGTAAGTCAGGCATGGTGGTACATGTCTGTAATCCCAGCACTCTGGATGCTGAAGCAGTTAGAGGATCACTGTGAATATGAGGCCAGCTTAGGATACATAGGGAGTTCAAGGCCAGCCTAAACTACATAGCAAGACCTTTTCTCCAGGGGGGAGGGGTGGAGGATAGTTTAATCAATACAGATTCTCTAACATTGTAATATTTGACATCTTTTAATGTACCCCATTTTTACATTCTTAAAGGTCATCTAACTTCATAATATGACTAAAATTAATAGTTTTACAAATAAACACGATTTTAATGGAATTTTCTTTAGTGAAATGTTAATTCTAATTCTGTATAAAGCTCCAGGGTATCTGAGTAAGAGTTACAGTTTCTGACTTACTTATATTTAAAAATGTATTCATCTAATCTTCCTTCCCTCTTTCCTTCCTGCTTTCCTTCTTTTGCAGTAAGATTCAACATTGACTGAGAATTGGTTCTGTCAAGACCATCTCTGGCAATCTGTTCCATATTCAACTATAATAAATCATAGCTAAGGATGAACATTTAAATATATATTTTAAATGATTTTAAACGAAGGCCCCTTAGTGGACAGCTGGTGAGCATATAAGTCTTTGAATTCATCAGAATCTTTTAAAATGCTATCCTCACAGGAATATCATCTTTTGTAGGTCTTGGAAGAATGTGTTGTTAGGACTAACTGTGCATGTGTGCGTGTGTACAAGTGTGCATGCATGTATACAAAATAATTAGTTTAATGTTTACAGCTGTATAGCGTAAACACTGTTGTTGTAAACACCAGCATTGTCTGTGACTTTGAAGAGTTTTTCCAGAGTTGAATATTAACTCTTTTTTAAATTAAGACATCGTTTGAAAATTGGAAGTGAAAAGCTTTCATTTGGTCTTGCATATAAAAAAAAAAAATGATATAGAAAAGACAGAACAATCCTTTTAAAAGTACCTTGTTTGGAGGCTGGGGAAGGGCCTGAGTTCAATCCCCAGTTTGGGGAGGGGGTAAGTACTTTGTTTTATAGAGTTGTTTTAGGTTCACAGCCAAATTAAATGAGAGCAATTTCTCATGTACTTGTGCCCCGACACCTTCATGGTCTGGTTCCTGTCCACATCCCCATGGATGCTGCAATTGATGAACCTACACTGACAAATTATCAGGATTCGGGATATACCTCAGAATCCATAGAATTACACTGAGGTTTTGAAACGCCTCTGTCCCTTTCCAGTTCATCCCACCTTCCCCTCTGCCCTGTGGCAACCACTGATCTTTATTTCTACTGGCTCCAATCATTTCACTTCTTCTGGGTTGTGTTATATTTGGCATTGTACAGTCTCTAGCCTTTTCAGATTGCCTCCTTCTTTCACTTAGTAATATTCATTTAAGTTTCCTCCAGGCTCCCCCTTAAATCATACATTTCCTACAGCTAAAATAGTTGACTTTTAATATATTCATATTTGCTTTGGAAAATACTAACCAACCTCAAAATAAGCTTTAGCAAATATCTCTTGGTTTAGGTAACTTACACAATGAGGAAGAATTATAAACATGTATGATTGGTTTGTTGTACTGGAATTGTGTTATTACCACAGCTATATTGATACCTGTTTTAGTAAGTTTTAGTTTAAAATAATGGGGAAAGTATATTTCTTTCTGAAATGGTTTTCCAAAATAACATCATTTTAGTTGTGTTAAAATGTACTTTCTGAACATAAAGCACATTGTGTTTTGTGACATTGATTTAAACCCTTAAGATAATACATTGATAGAGCCATCTTTTAGAAAAAGTAGCAACTGATGTCTTCTTCTTCACGGTTGCAATAAAAGTGGGCTGTATAATCAAAATGCCATAAAAATGATTTTGATGTCTTAAATACATCATTTTAAAATCTTGAAAAATTATGAACATTCAACATCTTAAGAAATTCAGTAAATGCATAATCATCAGAAGTGCTGCAAAGACAGCAGAATACTTGATCTGAGTATAAGCCTGAAGAAAAACTTGTCCCTTAATAAATTTTTTTTTTTTTTTTTTTGTCTTTTTGAGACAGGGTCTCACTGTGCAGTTCAGGCTGGTCTTGAGCACACTTTTGTAGCCCAGGCTGATCTCAAACTCACACCAATCCTCCTGCCTCAGCCTCTCAAGTGCTAGGATTATAGGCGTGTGCCACCATGCCTAGCTTAATAAAAATACCTTATTGACACAAAAAAAGTCAAAAGCTATCATTGACTTCATTTGGAGTGTCCAGCCACTAGTAACCTATGACCTAGTATAAAAACAAAAAGCCAAGCAGAACAAAGTGTCTGTTCAGAGGCTCCTGAAGCTCCATAGAAAACAAGGCCAAGTAAATATTCATGGAATGTTATCGAATGAAAAATGATAATCAGGAAGGTGATGCTGTTTCTGGAGGCCTGCAAGGAATGCTTTGTGTTAACAGACTTCTGAAAAATATCTGAGATTCATTGCCTATGGGTTAAAATAGCTCTTAGTTCTATTGTGTTCAGCGTTAGGATTTCTTCTCCCACAGTCTCCAACTACATGATTATTCCTTCTCTTCTATCCTTTTTATACCTCTGAACTCAGTAAACATCAGCTCTTGGCTTCTTGTTATTTCCCCAGCACCAGCCCTATCCAAATTTTGTGTAAAGGCTGGGGAGATAGCTCAGCTGCATAAGTGCCTGCCTAGCAAGTGCAAAGTCCAGAGCTCGATCTCTGATACCACCAAAAAAAATTTTTTTGTACGTAATAACATTTTTCTTGTCATCCTGGTCCTTTTTGTGCTATTTACAAATCTATATAAAAATTTGTAATTTACAACACATACGCAATTTAGAATGCCTCTGTAAAGCATCTGTTTATGTAGAACTCTGTGTATACTGCTAAGCTGTTTTAGGAGCATGATGTTTGGCTAGGTAGGAAGTTCTTAAATACAGTTTCTACCAGGACTAAGCTTCTGCTTAGTCAAGTACAAGGATTGGGGTTTGATCCCTGGTACCACATGCCACACTGGCCCTGCTCCCAGGTTCCTGGAGCCAGCCACCAAGACTGAGTATGGTGGTTCATGCCTGTAATCCCAGCCCTGGGAAGGCTGAAAGCAGGATCACTATGAGTCTGAGCTGCGTAGTGAGACCCTGTATCAAATATGTTTTTAAAAAAAATTTTCTGTGGATAAACCAAAATCTTCTAATCTTCTTCCATTTCTACCTCTTCAGTGTAGTTTGTCAAATAAATGAAGCAGTTACTGCTTGTCTAGTCCTAGTAAATTCTGAACATACCTCAGATATCCTCAGTTCTTTCAGCTATTCCTGGTGTAACATGATTAGCGATCATCTCTGTAGTCTCGGTCTCCTTTGTGTATTTGATTTGATAGTACCTTTCTTATAATGCAAAACTCACACTTGAATATAATCACATGATTAGACAGTCTTTTGCACTAAAACCATTCTTCATACTGATTATTTTTGTTTATGGAAGCTTTTTACAAATCTTATAAAATAGGTATTAATCTATTTTATAAATGAGGAAACTGAGGCTCAAAGTGGCTATCATTTGTGATTTGCACAGAGCCATACATACCATTGCAAATTTATACACATCTATTTACATGTTAAGGTCACCTATTTATAACTTTGTTACCCTCATGTCTCATCAAATAGCCTATTGAATAAACCTTACACCATATATACTAGTTAGATCTGTTCTGCCCTCTAATTTCTTAATGCATTTTAAAAATCTGCTTATGCCAGGTTTATGTGATTTGATTTTGTGTTGTAAATAAATTTTGTTGATACTGTAAATAGCATTTGTTCAAAGATTGTAAGAATTATAGTTTAGAAACAGATGTAGTATCCATTATTGATTCTGTTGTCCATATAATTGGCTTATTTGCATATTTAAATGAACTTTAAGTATAGTAAAAATTAGTCACAGATTAACGAGGTAGCATCACATAGACTTGTAAGACTGAAACAGTGTCCCAAGTTGTGTATAAATTCATCTGAACACGATTACAGTCCATGTCACACAGCCATCTTACAGCAGAAAGGGATCATTGGAGAACTCGGCAGAAGCTGCTAAGTTTCTGAATTCAAGATGCATTACGCTTCTCGCATCCAAGGATTAAATTACTTTCTAGGCTTGAATGTTGATGAAAATTCATTTTAGCTGTCATTGATCATCCTATTCCATTCTTGGGATTGATGTGTCAGTGAGATGGAGAAGAGCCAGATATAAACTCTGCAGCTCAGCAGGCTGCAGACAAGAGAAAGTATGCCTGAGGTTGTAGAAGGGGTATATTTCCAGTTGTCAGTAGATACTACTTTTTCCATTTCAAAGAAAGCTTATTGTATATTTTAATTTCAGAATTAAAGCTTAATTTTTTTTATATATTTTAGTTGAAAGGTAATTGAGAACCTAGCCAAAATACCCAATTTTATTTGCAGAGAAATGCCCCCGAACAAAAGAAGGTAGGACTGTAGTTGATAGGCTAGGCACACAGTCTACACCTGCAATCCCAATTACTCCATGGCTGAGGCAGGAGGATTGCAAGATGGAGGCTAGCCTGGGCAAGTTAGCAAGTCTCTGCCTCAAATTTATAAAAAGAGCTGGGAATGTGTACCCCAGTGGCATAGAGCTTGCCTAGCATGAACAAGGTCTGCATTTAATTGCCAGTTCCACAAACAAAAACCAGTGATGAATAAACCTTTCATACACATTTCTAAAGAAATCATTAAGCCTCTTTAAGTTGTTTCAGAGTCTACAAGAAAAAATTCTAAGCATGTAGCGTCTACCACTTCCTCTGCTTAACAGTAGTACTGTGATCTTCTCTGGGATATGATTGATACCCTGGGATATGATTCATTTTGCAGCTAGAGAAATACATAGGTGTTTTTAAAATGACTTTTCACCTTTCCTCATTCTTTCCTTCACCTACTGTTCTGTCAGTCCTTTCGGTAAGATGATCATGATTTTCTGTATAAAAATGGAAGTAAAAGGAATACAGAATTACATTGCCTTTTGTCAAAGCTGTGTTAAAGCATCTGGCTGAGCAGTAGCCTTTTTAAATTTTCTCTCTGCTACACATAGGTTCTTTTTTGTTTTGTTTTCTGCCTTCACTGTTTTTCACTGATGATTACAGATTCTGATTTTAATCAGGTTTGTGATACTGCCATGTACAGATATGTGTACCTGTGTCCACCTTTTCTAAGCTTTCTTTCAAATCTACTCCCATCAGAAATCTTCCTGTAAAAGTATCTCCTTTCTGTTTTTTGTCTTTTTTTTTTCTGATTTGTAGTAATATTACATAACCAGAATGATATGGCCTATATATGAATGACTATAACTGTGAGAGAATGCCCAATCCTTTCTCTGACAATATTTGAAAAGTTACGTTCTTAAAAACCTTGAAACAAGCTAGGCATAGTGGCACACACCTGTAATACCAGCACTTGAGAGGCTGAGGCAGAGGGATTGCTGTGAGTTTAAAGCCATCCTGGGCTGCATAAGTGAGTTTAAGGGCATCCGGAACTACGTAGTGAGACTCTTGTCTCAAACAAAAAAACAAAAACCTTGAAGCAAATGCTCAGAGCTGTTCATTTAGGAAACATGAAGTACTTAGTGATATTCATGTTCTGGCACTGTTTACCAAACGAAGCTGAATTCCAAGTCTAGGAGGAAAGAAGAAACACATAAATAATTACAGTACACTATGACAGCTGTAAAAAATAGGTCTGCCACCCAAGAAGTCAAGTAAGTCTAATTATTATTTACTCCTGTAAGTCCTTAAATTATGCCAGATTCCCTTAGCATTTCTATAGCGTTTTTAACAATAGCAGCCAACTCTTCATTAGTTAGAAGACAAGATAGATGGTCAGTCAGAGATGTTTATCAGGTTTGTATTCTTACAGCAGATTCAGACCATGGAAGCTGTCAGGTAGCTGATGTTCTTCGTGTCTGTAGCTGTATGTCCTTTCAACCTTCCGGTCTTCTGTACATCCTCTTCTTGACTGGAGGCTCCCAAGACCATCCTTGGAGTTCCTCACAAGGAGGTGTGCAGAACCTGTGCTCAGTTGTATGTTCATCACTTATGCTTGCCTCAAAGCTGCTCATTTCAGACTTCACAGCTCTTTCAGCTGTGGGTGGGGACACCTTCATTTTGGTCTGTTACATTTTCTGCTTTAGGTTCCTTCTGATCTGGTTTGGGATGCTTTAAGAATGTATATATTTTGTTAAATTTTAAGTTTACTTTTATATCTATATTTTTACACATAGACATCTTTCAGAAGTAAGTTTCTCCTATTTTTCCCCTTAAATTCTGCTTCTGTAAATTCTTCATGAAGCAGTCATCTAGACATCTTCCTGTTACCACGCTATCTGATTCTGCTCCAAAACAGATTTGTAGTTTCTTGTAGGAATATTCTAGCACTCACAAGAAAAGCACATTATGCAAACACATCTGCTTGTAGTTTGAAGCATGCCTACTTCCTTTGATGATTGCTGTCTGCACCACCCTGTTTTTTGTGGAGTGCCCTTTTCTCTCTTCTGTCCCGTCTTTTCTTCCAGGGATGCTTCCCTGGTCCCTGATCAGCCTTCATGCACAGTGGCAAAATGGACCAACTTCTTCTTAATGCTCAAGGGACTTTGCTCACTGTAGCTTAGTGTTTCCTGGCACATGCTGTAGTTACTTCACTGTGTCTGCCCTCCTGCCCTGTGAGTGGCGAGTCCTACCAGACAAGAACTGGTGTGTAGTGCACTTTGTAAGAACAAGTGTTTTGACATTAGATTGCTTTTGATTACTGAGCTTGCCTTTGTTGAATTAGTAACCTTAGACAGATATTTTAAACTGCTAGAGTCTAGCCTCCTCAACTGCCTCATTTATAAAATGAAGCTACTATTTAATTTACTTGTTAGTACTAAACTCAAGAGCAAGTTTGGGTGAGTGAATAGGATTTAGCATAGGAAGAAGATAAACTATATACTGTAGACTTTGATTGTTATCATACATAGTATCAAAATATTTGATTTGGGGGCCAGGGATATAACTCAGTAGAACAGCACCTGCCTGACAAGCATGAGGTCATGAGTTTGATTCCCAGAACCAAAAAAGCAAAATATTTGTTTTTTAGAAAACATTACATATTTAAACATTATTGATGCACTGGATTTTTAAAAGATATATTGCTTATGTTTTGTTACATGAAGCACTATAAAAACATTATATTAGTGTTTTTTTTCCCTCTTGGTTTACAGGCAGAGAAACTTTATGGGTTTTAACATTTCCCTTCATTTTAGGAGTTACAGCATTTTAAAGAGAACTGTTTGCTCCTAGCGTTATAAATAGGCTTTGTTAAGAAAAAGCATTGCTCAGCATTTCTCAAGTCAGACCTTCAAGTCTTTGGCTATCTTAAAGAACATAGAATTTCTAGAACATTGAGCTGTAGCCAAATGAGTGTTGTCTGAGCCATAAGCATTGTCATCTAGATGATCTGAGTAAAAGAGAAAAGATAGACTTTTGGAACATTGAGTAAAAATTAATTGAAGAGATTAGGAAAGCATTTTTTTAGTCACAGAAAATGACAGGAAATAGAGCCCAGAAAGCACAAATCATATTAGCTGATCCAGATTTTTCTATTTATGTCATTTCCACTTCCTCCTAGGGTGAACAAATTTTGACTTTTTTCCTATTACTTTGTTAAAGTTCTTCATTTCTGCTCAGAATTCTTCATTTGAATTCTTAAATTTTTTTCACTTACCCTAAATTTTATTTTTAGAGCTATGAGCTTCTCAAAAATATCTGTTCCCCTAGCGGATTTAGCTCCTCTGAAGTACTGGTCTGTCTTGCTTTATAATAAACACAATCCTAGAAATTCTAGTGCACACTCTTACCATTATAGTAGAGTAACAATAGTATCCAGAATAACATTTTCTTATAAACTAATTTTGTGATGTTTGTCTGAAAGAATTCATTCACATATTGTAGTTAATAAATTGGAATGATTTGGGGGCTTGTCCTAAATAGACACAGATTTTCTTTGAAGTTCTAATACAACAAGCTTTCCTGCTCTTTAAAGTTCAGAGTTGCATAATTCATATATTTGAGTCACTCAGATTTGCTGTTGAATTTTGAAGAGTTTAGGCTCTCTCAGAATGAGTACTGATGGGCTCCAGCCCCCAAAGTGGTGGGAACCAATAGGAGACAGCTGAGTGGGGTAGCCAAGGAGGCCTGCCACATAGAAGCTAGGACAGCCAGTTCCCTGCTGAAAGTGCAAGAACCAGGAGTCTTTGGTCTTTAGCTGTAAGGGCTGAAAGTGACAGGAAAGAAGCTGTTGGGGCGGGGGGGGGACGCAATCATGTAGATCCAGGCTTTCTGGAGTAGCCATTGGTTATCATGTAACAACTGTAGCACAGTGTGGCCTTCTAGGAATATTTTATAATTAGGACTTGGTGACTACTTTCTGTGAGGAAGTGATCACTGTCACAGAGCAGTGCAACTCAAAATGCAAAATTTGGGATCCCCAAATAGTACAGTCTACAATGGAAACCCAAGGATTAGGGCCCAGTTTGGAAGCCTGCTGCCTCCACTCAAACATAAAAACCGTAGACTTTGGATTTGTGAATTTAGATGCATCAGTCCAGATCAGTTAATAATGCTCATGTGTTTTGAAGAGGGTACTGAAAAAGAAAGCACAGGTGAAAATTCCATGCCGCATAATACCCTCATTTGGTGCTCCCAAATTACTTATTTAGGGGAAATAAATGTATGAAATAGTGTTTTGTTTCAGGACTTGTCTGACGGGTGTCTTACCTCACCATGTTGTCACTATATATTTGCGTCTTCACCGTTTTAGAAGCAGATCTTAGTTTTCAAATGGAACCTCACAGGTTACCCTAATAGTTAAAGCAGGATAGGAGGGATATATCGTCCTACTTCTGTGCCCTCTCACCCTCTTCTATTCTATTCTGTGAAGATTTTGTGCAGACAGGAAAAAGTCACTGGCAGCCAGGGAAAATTTATTGTACAAAGCAGGTTTGCCTACACTCTGCTGTCTATGGTTACACATTTCATAACAGTGAATGTATTGCTGTTAATCTGAGGACCAGAAAGAAATAGTTCAGCCGCTGTCTTCTGTGCACTTGCCCATGCCGCTGCCCTTTCCTGTTTTACGATGTTCTCCACAAGGTCTGATACCAGAACACTGTCTTTCTCCGTACTTTCTAATAGTAGTTGGACTCGTCTGGTGTTACATGGAGATACCAAAGATACTTCCAGCCTCTGGTGAGATGTTTAGGCTCAAGGGGGCAGCAGTAGTAACTAAAACAAGTATCCCATGAATGCTACTGCGACTCACCACTAATGCGGACCCTTCACCAGACAGAGGCGATGGTTTAAATGCCTTTGTGCTCTTCGCACTCTTGCGGTGCACAGTAAAGACTTCCTTTACCTCTTTTTGTGTCTTTTAGCTTGGTAGCTTTAACACGTACATTTTATACTGACTTTGTTTTGGTACTGGGGACTGAATTCAAGACCTTGTGCTTGCCAAGCAGCTGCTTACACCACTGAGCTATCTCCCTGTTTATACAACTTTTTGTTGCTGCTGAAAATTAAATTACAAATTTCCTTAGTGTTTACTAATCAATATGGGTTGAGTGTTAGGCCACCAGCAAGCTTCACAGTTTAACCATAGTAATGCTCTTTAACGAAAAGACTTCCTGAGCCAGGTAAGTTAGATGCTTACTGGTACTTTTTATGCAAGGGAATACAAGAATACAGCATATGGTATACTGAACACACTATAAGTGGTATGTCTTTGACTTCTATGCCAAAAGTAAAACTACTGCAAACAGCTTGACCCTCCTACCCCCTCCTACCCTCTAATTGTTTAAAACTGAAAACTTAATGTTGACCATATTTATACAAATTAAGTGGGCTTTGTTAACATAAAATATTTAAACATTTATCAATAAACAGTCCTTCTGTAACATATACTGATTATATTCTTTAAAAATAAATTTAACATAAAATGTGTTCAGTAGCTTGGTTTTTCATTGTAATTTGCTTGGCCTTTTTGGGCCTTTGTGCAAAGTTTACTTTTCCATATTTTTATCTTTGTAATGTGGTGCTGAGGAGACTTGTTAATTGGATTTACTACATAGTATCTATCTCTGAGAAGATGATAGACAATTTCCTAGGAAGACTGTTCTGTTCAGGGCCAGCTCCTGGCAAGTCAGAAATCCCCCATTGTGCTGGGCGTGGTGGCGCAAGCCTGTAATCCCAGCACTTGGGAGGCTGAGGCAGGAGGATTGGCATGAGTTCGAGACCAGCCTGGGCTATAAAAGTGAGCTCAAGGCCAGCCTGAACTGCATAGTGAGACCCTGTCTCAAAAAGACAAAAATAAATAAATAAATAAATAAATAAATAAATATAAAGAAATCCCCCATTGTGACTTATGGGAGTTTACTAGTATATTTGTTGTTCAGAAGTGAATCCATCTGCAAGTTTCTATGTCGGATTTACTGACTTACACATAATTGAATTACCAGTGTGAAGTCTTCTTTCCTTTTTTTTTAAGACAGGGTCTCACTTCATAATTCAGGCTAACTTTGAACTCACTGTATATCCCAGATTGGCTTTGAACTCAGGGCCATCCTCCTGCCTTGGCCTCCCAAGTGCTAGAACTGTAGGCGTGTGCCACCACTCCTGGCCCAGTGTGAAGTCCTATATAAATAATAAGAAGCAAAATTATATCAGGTCAAGTCAGTGGTACTGTTTGAATGTGAAAGTGTATTCAGTGTCCTTTGTGCCAGTGGTTCTTAGTGGGACACTCCTCTAATGTCTAAGCATGGCTTTGGTGGTCACAGTTGGGGATTTAGTATTCTGGTGTATCTGAGCAGAGTCCACAGTGCCGCTAACCATCCATCCCATCATGCTTACAGTAGCTCCCTGCAGAGTACTGCAGGGTACAGTATGTCAGTAATGGTGAATGTAGCCAGGCTGCTGCAGGGCTAGGGGAGTAGCTCAGTGGCAGAGCACTACCATGTACCAAGCTTTGGGTCTTATCTCTAGCAACAACAAAAATTCCACAAAACCTGCAGTGTGCATTTCAGGGAAGAGAATCACTAGAAGCCCACAGCCAAAAGGAATTTGGGCCAGAGGCAGTGGACAGAGACGGGTAAAGAAGCCAGTGAGGCTGAACTGAGATGAGCTGTTTTGATGAGAATTTAGCTGATTTCCTCTCTCTGACCTTTTCTTTTGAAACACTTTATCACTCCGTATTTGTAGCAAATGATGGTTACATTCATGGTGGGGAGTTAGTACATGCACTCTTGGTAAGACTTTTTCCTGGCTACAAAGTGCAGTCTGTCCTTTTAGGCAGTGTTTTGCTCTCCTGAAGTCCTGGTAGTGGTCATATCTGTAATGCTTCTTGTTTCTTTGTGGTCTCCTTGTAATTGTGGGTCTCAAAGGCCCTTGGGTGTTCCCTTAAGCATTTGATCCATTAAAAAAAAAAAAAAAAAAAATCAATACAGAGTTGTTGGTACTGTTTTTCTAAAATACAATTCTCCAGGTGTGGGTTCAGGTTCTCAATGATGAATTCTGTGAACTGGGGCAGATTCTTTTTAAGTCCATTTATGTATTTACTTATTTATCTTTGAAACAGTGTCTCTCTGTAATTCAGGGTGGCCTTGAACTTGCTTGATAGCCCCAGCTAGCCTCAAACTCATGTCAGTCCTCCTGCCTCAGCCTCCCAAGTACTAGGATGACAGGCATGTGCCACCATGCCCAGCTCCTCTTCTGCCTACCTCACAGGGTTGTTGTGAGGGTCACATGAAATAACTAACTGTGAGAGTTCCTTATAAATTACATAACAGTACAAATGTAAAATCTGTAAATATAAGGAAGATAAGATTTTTAGTAAGTAACATGGATTAGGAAAAGAATGTGGGTTTGAGGGATTTGTTTTCCCTTCTATTTTCTCGTTCATGAGGTGTACCTTACTTCATCTAAGTGAAGTTCAGAGGTGATGATGGTCAG
This sequence comes from Myocastor coypus, assembly GCA_004027025.1. Lineage (NCBI taxonomy): Eukaryota > Metazoa > Chordata > Mammalia > Rodentia > Myocastoridae > Myocastor > Myocastor coypus. The sequence goes on along the minus strand of PVJA010011107.1, from coordinate 35,941 downwards.
TTAATTTGGGTTTTTTTTCTTTTTGTAAATAAGATGCATAGAAGTAAATCTTTCACTTGATGAAACCTGATATTATTTGGTGAAGGTTAGTGAATGATGCAAAGCAAAATCATAAAAAGAAAATTCTGAATTCCCAAAGGCACAGACGGAGCCAGGTACATCATCATCACCATCATTGCCATGATTGTCCTCAGTGTTGATTGCCAGTCAATTCTGTAGAACCAGAAATACTTTTCTGTGCTATTCCCCCATGCAACCTCTAGTTGCTAATTGGATTCATGTTCCTATTTTCAATAAAAGTTACTAATAGTAGCCATTAGACTTCACCTAGCCCTCAGGCCAGCTAAGTACACTGTGTAGATTTTGAATAGTAGTGGATCAAGTTGGCTTAGCCACAGTGTAGAAAGACATTTAGCTTTGATAGTGACGCTGTTCAAAAACAGACCAGGCATACTGTAGGCCTCTGAGGCTCCGGTATTAGATAATTGGTAGGACTGCAGGGTAGAGTAGGCTGCTAGAAATTGCTCCATCCAAAGGTGTTCTAACTCCTCCCTCCTTGATCCTTGTGATTAATAGGAAGATACTCTTTTCAAAGTCAAAGGCGGTTTCATTACTACCTTTCTCTTCTGCAAAACGTTACTGGTTTTACAATTAAGAGAACTTTTCTTTCATCTCTTTCATATTTATTCATAAAGTGACTTTCCTTCCATATAATGGGCTCAGAAATAAGTTTCTATAACTTCACAGTCTGCATTTTTATAGCGTACCTCAGCTCTGTTGGTTTAATGCCTACCTAAAACTTCATAACGTAGCTGGAACTAGATTGTGCTCTGAAGCATGGAATCATTAAATAGGTTATTGATTTGTACACACATAGTGGTGAAGAGGCTAGAAAGACAAGAGGCTCCCTGTCCTGATCCTGAAGCAAGTTTCCCCTCTCTGCTTCCAAGGACTTTGAGCTCACAAGCAAAAAGCCTACCCAGTGTATCCAGCTAGGAGAACCCATTTTATATGCTCAATAAAGAGTAAGCCTTCTCCCACGTAACCACTAAAGAACAACATATGTTTCTAACATCAGCTTTTTATTTTTTTTTTTTTATCTTTCATTTTTTTGTTGGTAAATCTCCCAGACAACAGCAGTTCTGTAGAGAGTTTAAATATGAAGGAATGGCAGGACGGGCTAAGGGCACTTCTACCCAACATTAACATCAGCTTTGGTGGACTGCCCAATTCTTCCTCCCCCTCCAACGCCAACCACAGTGCACCACCGTCCAACACTGCCACCACCGACAGCGTGAGTTGGGACAGCCCTGGCAGCTGGACAGACCCAGCGATCATCACAGGTAACTTTCTCCCCTCAGCTCCAATCATGGCCATCAGTTTGGTTTGTAGCACAGAATCCATCAAAACAGAGGTCTCTTCACCATCAGTTCCTTTGCCACATGAGTGGTGGCCCACTTCCTTCTCGGGGTCTCAGTGAACCTGTCCGCCTCATGGCGTCCCCAGGCATCCGTCGGGTGCCTTGCTTGCTCCTTTTGGTCAACTTCAGTGCTGATATCTGGCAGCACGCATGCATTTTTTAGGCCTTGGTGTAGGAAGCATCAGACTGAGCCATCTTAGGAACATACTCCACTTTTTTATAAAGCTCTCTATTATAAGGCTGTCTCAGTAGGTGTCCCTCTTAGACAAAGGCAAGCACAATGGGAAGATTTTCTTGCCTTCTGCTTCTGTGACAGCGGGAGTCAGTCTCCTAGTGAAGAGGAGGCATGGGTCTGTGTGCCAGTAAATCTTGGTCCTTGTTGGGGTGGGGGTAGGTAAAAAGGAAATAAGATTGAAATGGTATTTTTAGAAGAAATTTTCAATCGCATTTTCTATGATTCGTGGACAAATTAATCACTTTGTCTTTTACATTTGTTTGACAAATGCCTTCCTCTTCCTGTACCGACTCACCATTTTCCCTCTTACTCTGTTCTCCCTGCAGGTATTCCAGCCTCTTCAGGAAACAGTTTAGACTCTCTTCAAGATGACAATCCTCCACACTGGCTAAAATCCCTCCAGGCCCTCACAGAGATGGACGGCCCCAGCGCTGCCCCGTCACAGACCCACCACAGCGCCTCCTTCAGCACACAGATCCCTCTGCACAGAGCCAGCTGGAATCCCTACCCTCCTCCCTCAAATCCCTCCAGCTTCCACTCCCCACCCCCAGGCTTTCAGACAGCCTTCAGACCCCCCAGCAAAACCCCCACAGATCTTCTACAAAGCTCCACACTGGACCGCCACTAGGCAAGAGGAGAAACCAATAGAAAATGCAGGATTTTTCCCACCCTGTTTTCTCCTTCTCAGCCCACCAACAGCTCCCTTCTCATCTCTTACGTTCTGAAGAATCCAGTTCCTGATCATTTTTTTTCTCCCTGTCCCCAGATGCAACGCGATCACAGGGTCATTACCATCTTTTTTAATCGTAAAAGTTTCTTTTGATCTAGCATTTGAGTGACAATGTTGAATGTTCCTTTAAAATGCCTTTTTTGAAAAAGAAGGAAAAAAAAATCAAAGGGCAATCTCGATACTTAGAAAATTACTGTTTGTCTGTTGCGCATAATAATGACATAATCTGCTTAGCAGAAAATGACGATTAATCTATAGGAAAGGTCAAGTAAATGTATTATCAACTGCAGAAGTTTGAAAACCAGGTTAATTTAAATGAGATTGCTAAATGCATGGGGGAAGTGGTCCCGATATCCATCTTGTACTCAGCTTATCATTATTGCAGGAAAAATACTTTTAATTTAATTTTTCTTTTGTCAAGTTGATGGGAAGGATTTGAGTGTGTCAAAATGCAAAAGAATTGATCAGAAGTTGATGGAAAGATAAACTGATCTGTAGTAGTAACTGGCTTATTGCTAACGTGTTTGTAAGGAGGAGAGAAGTGATTTTTTTTTTTTAAGGAGAAAAATTTGGGCTTTAGATTTAAACTCAAATGTTTTAAAGAAAAAAGTACTCACAGATTTGACACCTATACGTAATGTAAGAGCTGAAATGTACATGATTTCTTCAGTCTTTCTCCTCTGTCCAAATCGTTTTTCTTTGACCCTAAGTCCACCTGACCAGGGCACTCTGAGATAGCACTGCTCTGGGGCCTCTGACCATCAACAAGCAAATCTCTGACCTCCTTGCCTGCAGCTGTTACTTAACCCTGTAGTTTCTGGACGTTTGTGCAGTATTCAAGACAGGAGAAAAGAAAACAAACCTGGTATAACCTGACGCTAAAACTAAAAACAAGAAAATGTACCTCTTCAGAATTAAAACTAAAATCTTAAATAAAACAAAAAACTTGATGATGACCCTTTGGGTTGTTCTTGCTTTTGTTTTTCTAGTCTATTGAGTGCCAATTTAAAACATTTTGTGACAAGTGCCATCTCATTTTTCCATTTGGCTTCACACCTTCAGCCACAGGGAAGATGGTCTAGAAGATGAAATTAGGAAGACAGAACATTAATTATGGTCAGTCATTGCCATCTTGTCCTCAGGCACCTCTCCCGTAGCTCTCGATTTGCTGGTATCCAAGTGGGCCGAGCCTTCTAGCTGAGAAACTGTGTGTGCAGAGCCAGATGTTGGTTGTGCTGAGTAGACTGGCCTGAGGGCCAGGCAGTACATACCACAGGTCACAGTACTTGTGAGTTCCAGGATGGGACAAATGGGGAGACACTGAGGAACGTGGCCATGTCTTATGATGGCCCATTTCAGGGAGAGCCTTATGATAGGAGAGAGGTCACGCACTGACCAGAAGAGGGCAGATAGTAGACCTTGAATGTTGTCTTCTACAGCCCTAATCGGGGTTTGCATATCTTATTTTGGATGTGTTTCAGAAGTCAGCAGTTTGTGCGCCATGTCCAGCGAGGGACTATTTGCAGGTTGAGTTATGCAGATACAAGTTGTATGTATCATCTACTCAGACTTTCCCACAGTTACTTTGATTTAAAACAAACATTTTGGAGGTGTTAAACAATATACTTTCTAATGTCACCACAAATAGATGCTGACCATGGGGGCAGAAAAATGTTTTGTAAAATTAACCAGAATATTCCCATGATAAACGAGAAGAGCCCAAACTACCTTCTGTCCATTCTGTGAACTTTGCATCTGTCTCTTGGGGACCTGCACATGGCACTGCATGGTGAGGGCACAGCACCCCAGTAATACTCATGAAGCAATGACTTCTGACCTTTTTGGGTGGAGGGGGATCCTGAGGACAGTATATCAGTAAAAAGGTTGCATTTTCTGTAAAAGAAGGACATTCTGCCTGCAAGGCTGTGCTGTCATTGCATATGTTTGATGAATCATACTTACTGAAAACCCATATGTTTAATAAGCCCTCCAAATGCCTTTGTCCAGCTCCATGCCAAAGTCCACGTGGCTATTTTGATTTCTGTGACTCCTAAGAGTTTTGCTAGCTATGTATATATCTGTGTATATCTATATACACTATATTGTGTGGTTTTTTTTTTTAAAGCTAAGTAGCAAACCCAACCTGGCTGCATAAGGAAAGGATGATACAGTCAACTCTGAGAAGGGATTTTAAAGGCAAGAACATCTCTGGCTCATAGTTGAGCTCCAGCTTTTCTATTTTAAAGGTCACAAGTGAGACCTGGGCTTAACCATTTAGAGTATCTTGACAGTTCTACTGACAAATAGATGGCAGAAACACAACCTGAAGGAGGGAGCAATCTGCTGTTTTCTGTATCCAAGATCAACCATGGCTACCCTCTTGTCTTCTGGAGTAGATAAGAGCATACCTTAGGGGTGAATCTGGGATACAAGGAACTGAGCTGATAATTCTCCTGGGCATGGCAGTGAGAATAGAGTTATTAGACTTGGACAAAAGCCAGTAGATAAGGACAAGAATCCACCACATCAACCTTGATGGTACAGTGGCAGTGGGAATGGGTGCTGAAGGTTCTTAGCATCTGTCTCCTGGGTTACAGTTCTCCAGATCTGATGTATAGCAGTCCTTCCTAGGATTTCCCTTCAGTCTCCTTTCTTGGGCCCTCATTTTTTTGTATCCCTGTGATCTGTACCTCGTCTTCTTTTTTTAATGCCTCCCTTTGCTGAAGTATTCTTTGTGATTGCTCAAGAAAAGTTCCTTGAGAGAGATAGAGAGGGAGATCTTTTAATGATGTACATGTCTGATAATAAGATTCTGTCTGAGGTAGTGTGGTTGGATATGGAATTCTCAGTTGAAGAAAGGTTTTCTTCCAGAAATGCGAAGACTTTCCTGCCTTCTTGCCTTCAGTATTGCTGATGAAAAATTCTAAAACCATTCTTAAACTTTATGGCAAATCTGCTTTCTTCTTCTGTGGAAGCTTATAGCAGGTTTATCTTCTGTGTTCAGAAATTTTGAAATGGTGCTCTTTGGAGGGGCTCCGTTTTAATTCACTATACTGGAAACTCATATCCAGCTCTGGGAAAATCTTTTGTCTTACTTCATTAGTAAATTTCTTACACTTGTTTTCTCTTTCTAAAAGTCTCATTATTTAAATACTGGACTTTTTAACATTTATCTTTTCCTTGTCTCCAGTTCTCCATTTCTATTTTTTTGCTCTTCTCTCTAGGAAATTTTCTCTCAACTTTTGTTTTCAGAGTTCTTGTCATTTTTGTTTTGCCAAGTCGATGTTACCTGTTTGCTTTGGTCTCCATCTTCCTTATCATTGACTTCTCCAATGTGTGGCAGTCCTTGGTTCTCTGCCCAGGAGTGAATAAGACTGAAAATTTGATTGGAAGTCTTGAGAATATGAATTGAGCTTACCAACTTTGAGCTCATCTATGGGAGGGCATGAGTGGTTGGTCTGTTGGGGAACCACTTAGGACTTGTCTGCCAGTCAGGACTGAGAAGGCCAGCTGAGAGAACAAGGGCCAGGCTGCTAGCACTTGAGAACTGCTGTGGGAATCTCAATTTTCATTAAATCTGTATTAATCCTTTTGTGTTCAGTTTCTTTCCTCTCCAGATATCAAAGTAGCTGCTTATCTAAGAGATGAAGTCCCCACATTTCAATGCTGTTCTCTTTTGTTCTTTCTTTACTCTTAATTTTTCTGAGCTTTTGGGAAGAAATCAGATACATAGATTTGCTCTACTATAATACCCTATATTTGTGCTCTCCTTTTATAAATAATAGGAATTATTTGGAGAAGGATCAAGGTGGACTGTCTGGCTATTAGCCAACAAGCACAAGTCACCATGCTGAGTATTTCTTGGTTTGAATGGTGCCTGCCATTGCTTCCCCTAGAGATGATCTCTCTTTCGCATCCTCTTTTCAGTGGTGCTGCTTTAGTTTGCAGTAATAAGTTCTGTCTAAAAAAAAAAAATATATATATATATATATATATATATATATATATATATATATATATATATATATTGGTACTGGAGCTTGAACTCTGGGCCTTGTGCATGCTAGGTAAGCACTCTACCTCTGAGCTACATCCTTAGCTCAGGATTATTTTAATAATTAACTCCTGCATTTTTAGTTTGGATGTTAAAGCTAAGTTTTACCACAGTTTAGAGAGCTTGCTACTCCAAGTCAGGTGGAAATGGATCATTTTCTAGACTTAGAAGAACTTTAGAAATTGCAGATGAGGGCAAAATAGCTTTATAAATAAATGTGTCTGATATTTTGAGGATGAGCAATGTCAGTGTTGTGTCTCTGGGCATTCTGCTGTAACATGCTGCACCGAGCTCACAAAGAGCTCCCCCACAAGTTGCCAGAAGACACGGACTGTACTGCACAGGAGCTTTGTCAAGTTTTATTATCATCATTTGATTAAGTTCCTTAGTTTCAGGCTATATAAACTTAAAAAGTTGGCAAGCTTATATGATATGTCCTTTTTTCATATTTAGCCACTTATATTGAAATTATTTGTCCAATGGAAGATGATTGAGGTAATTAGCCTGCCTTATTTGAAAAAAACAGATAACTAATTTTCTCACACAAATCAGTTCTGACTTTGTGTTCATTAACATAATGTAGGCCAGGCTTAGCTTTCAGACACTTATGGGTAGTCTCCTCGCAGGAAGAGCTATCTTTGAAACTATATTTCTAAATTTTTTTGAACAAATGAAGGAAATAAGTAAATTATGTTTAAAACTCACTTTAAGGACAAAAATAATTATTTCCATGGGTGGTGATTCAGATGCTTTGGCAAAGCGTAAACATTGGGCGAAGTGTTCGCGGAACACTTGGGAAGAATTGGCCATTCTAAAGAATTGCGCTCTGCATTTGACCCATCTCTGATAGAAACGGCTGTATCAAGTAGGTGTTAGCAGGCGTAGTCACTGCTCCTCCTTCCTGCCCTCCTTTCAAGTTGAGGAAGTAGGTCTATAAGGTGATAGAAATTAATGGACCAAGGAGTGGGGGTGGGGTCTGGATAATTTTAGAGCATTAATCAAACCCAAGAGCATTTGAAGAGAAATAATAATCTGTGCCTTTCTTGCTTTCAGCTTCAGTATTTGTAAAATGAAAATATTGTTAAAATGTGTGGAATCCCAGTCCCAAGGCGCTTTCATTTTCAGAAGCAAGAATTCCTGTACTCTTGTGTGCCAAAAGTAGAAAAATAGACTCAAAGACATTATTCTTTTTTTTTTTTTTTTTTGGCCCTGGGTCACTGATTTCTTGTTTTTTAAACAGAACTAGGACTAATTGTTACTCATCCTCTATGACATTTGTTCATGAATTTGTTCCAGAAGCTGCAAGCGTTTGGCCAGTTTTCTTGTTGATACTTTTTGAATGGCTTTTTAAAAGAGTGGAGTTATTTTCTTCCTTATTTTAGCTAAGAGGTGGTAGGTGACAGGAAGTGAACAGATACTGTGTTTATCCCACGTTACAGGGAGTGAGTCCAAGTTTGGGTGGTAAGTCCTTTAGGAATTTTTTATTTTGTGCTAATGTGAAACTTTGCATTCAACTGAGCAACCAGGGGAGCCGGTGTCATCTGAATTTTACAAAGATAAGCAGCAACAAGGACGTCGGAATTGTCCTCAGATATTTAAAGTGTGATTATAAAGAACGGAATGTTAGATGAGGGATTGCACTAAGGGTACAGCGCTCAGCGGGAATGGTGAAGAAGGGGGACACACAAGTGTCATTCTTTGGGTCACCAAAAGAACCCCAAGGGACCTGGCCTTTGGCTTCTGAGGGATGATCAGTGATCCATGAAACCAGTTGCAAAATACAGCCTGTGTGTGTGTGTGTGTGTGTGTGTGTGTGTGTGTGTGTGTATCCTACCAAATTAGTGCAGCATGGCCACAATTCAGTTAAGAGTGTGCAGTAAGCTACCAGAGTCATGTGGGTGGAGAAGGCTTTCGATGGGTAAGGGGAGGTTGAGAATGGAAAAGGTGGGAAGAATTCAAGGAAGATCTCAGAAGGGCTAAAGAATTATTATAAGTTATTGGCCACAGGTAAAGGATAAAAGAGAAACTGTTTCATAACCACCTTCATTTTTTCCTAGATCCTCCACTAGACTGTAAGCTCCCAAAGAGCAGGGAACACAGTCTAGCTTGTAAACTATTACATTCCCAGAACCCAGCGGCGCAAAGTAAGTTCTCAAATGTTTTACATAAAGGGGTAAAATATTTTATGGTGTGGGTTTGAGCCAGAAACTTAAAATAATTAATGAGGCTGTTTTTAAAACAAATGGAGACTCGCAGAAAGGAGAGAGGGGTTAGAAATGTCTGTGTGGTGCAGAGCACACCCGGAAGTAGCAGTACAGTTTGTGTGCCACCTCGGATGATGAGAGGAAACATCCAAACTGCAGGGGGTCTGAGCATATGGTGTCACTGTAGGTCAACTTCCAGGTGACTACTATTGAATCAGGGAACAGGTTTGACAGCTGCTGGAGGAACCAAGGGCAGAAGAGTCCGGGAGGCTCCGCTGGTTTTCAGATCTGTGGTGCTGAACTCATGGGAGCCCATGGCATCGGGTGGGTACACGCAGGAAGCCCCTAGGAAGCACCTAACAAACCCCAGCGTCACTCATGGCCACCTGCCCACCCCGGTTTCCACCTGGAGAGTGCAGTGTCTTCTTATCCCCTGCCCACTGCACCCAAGTGCCCCCTGCTAGCAGGCAGAGAAGGAATCTTGAGAACTGATGCCAAGAAGAGGGGAAGCAGGGAACGGGGCTGATGATTAAAAGCCAGCAGACAAGCCAGTGCCTGTGACTTAGAGCAGCTGGGATAAGTAATGGCACCTTCCTGTCAAAACTGCAAGGACCCCTCGCTCCCCTGTGTAGGATCTGCCCATGCAGAAGCCATGGCTACAGAGGGCACTCATCCCTCTGTATGAATAGGATCTGTTCTCTATTCCATGTGACTCTGCCTTGGTACCTTACATGTCCTGTTCGCTCAACCTGCAGTGTCCAGACCAGTGACGCTGAACCTCTTAAGAGTTTTCAGTCAAACAGCTGGCTGTGGCACGCACACCACTTGTTCGCCACCACTAGTATATACCGTTCTTGTCCTCACCCCGGCAATCGGCCCCATGAGGCTTTTTCTTAGGCCCCTTGATAGATGCAGGTGGTCTTTTCTCCCTTTTTATGTCACACACGCCTTACTCTCTTCATGCAGTTGGCCCGCTGTGTCTTATGGTGTGTTAGCAGATACAGCCAACCACAGACCAAAGCATTCAGAAAAAAAATTCATCTCTACTGCACATGTAGACATGTCTTTCCTGTCATCACTGTCTCAACAATGCAGTATATAGCCGGGCATGGTGGCTCACGCCTGTAATCCCAGCACTGGGGAGGCTGAGGCAGGAGGATCAGTGCAAGTTCGAGACCAGCCCGGGCTACAACAGTGAACTCAAGGCCAGCCTCAACTGCATAGCGAGACCCTGTCTCAAAAAGACCATAAATAAATAAACAAACAAACAAACAAATATTAAAAAACCAGTGCAATATGACAACTCTATAGTGCATTGGGTTGTACAAGTAACTACACTATTAAGGTTTATAGTAGGGTCTACGTAAATTCCAAGAGAGTATTATGCATTTTGTACAGAGGCTGTGAGCAACCTCCAATTCTGAGGTCCACACAGGGCCCTGGAATGAATGTCCCAGGAATGTCAAGGGATAGCTGGATTCCCCACGACTTAACATGGTTCCTATATTCATTTTAACTGACCGAGGGGAGGAAGACGGCTCTGCTTGTGGACCCTATTGAATTGTATTGGTGGGGATTGGTAATCATCTTTCAGGGACCGGTTTTCATCTGGCTAAAGTACTATAAGCCAAGTGCAGTGGGCTGAAGAATAACCAGATAATAAAGAAGTAGAAATGAGCTTGCATGGTGATGCATACCTGTAATCGCAGCACTCTTGAGGCTGAGGCAGGAGGATTGCCAAGAGTTCCAGGCCAGCCTAGGCAACATGCTGAGGCAGGAGGATTGCCAAGAGTTCCAGGCCAGCCTAGGCAACATGGTGAGTACAAGGCCACCCTGAATTACACAGTGAGACCCTGCCCACCCCCCCACCAAAAATAGTAAAGACAGTGTACTGTGAAGAAGCTTGATAAAAGGGGTAACGACCACACAGCTTCATGTAATGGAAGACTTTTTTTCCCCTAAAAGAAAATCACCAGCTAGTTAGAAGTCAGAAAAGACAATTATCCAGAAAAGTAAATTTGTACAAGAAAGCTTAATTGATGGAGCTTAATTGTGTGGAGAGCAAGTCATAGGAATATCTTTCAAGATAGTAGCAAAGGAAATAACAAAGACATTATTGAGGAAGAGGCCCATCAGCCAGGATGATGAGGGGGCAGGCAGCGGGGTGAGGAAGATACCCAGGTGCCCCAGGAGATCCAGGCCCATCGGAGGGCAGAGGGCACCTAGCCAGTCCTGCCCATCTCCAAGGAAGGGATTCCTAACCACAGCTAGGTGCTCCAACATTGTGCAAGTCCCGTGAACCTGTCGGGTGCTTAAATAAAATGATCTGTTTAGCGTTCATTCTACATGCTCAAGAATGTCAGAAATTTTCTTTTTTCTCTTTAATTTTTAGACATAGTCTCACTATATGGTGCTGGCTGGCTTTAAATTCTCTTAGGTAGCCCAGGCTGGCCTTGAATTCATGGCAATCCTCCTACCTCAGCTTCTTGGTGCTGAGATTACAGGTGTGTACCACCGGACCCAACCAGAAATTATGAAACATTCTAATGGTAATAGTTTAAGAAAGAGCAGCACTATTTGGGCCAGAAAAGAGCAGTCTACACACAAATATTTGAAGAGGAAGTAGACATTTTTCACAGGTCCCATTGAAGACCAGGGAAAAGATATGAGGGGTCCCAAGTAATAATGACCTACCATGGCCGAGCTTTGGTGGACCAGTTAGCTTTGCAGCTCTGTTACAAAATAGCTGAGATAATTAACTGAGAAGGGAAAAGGTTACTATAGCTCAGGAAGTTTTGGTTCTGGCTCAAGCCTGGGCAGCCTCATCCTCCAGGCCTCCAGTGAGGGTGGTACATTGTGGTAGGAGGGTGTAGAGGGGCAAACGCCTCACACCCTGAGCCAAGAAGACACTGGGATTCTGAGATCTCTTCTGAGGGCACAGCACCCCGAGCTCTGCAGACTCCACCACCTCAGGGTGCCACCCTTCCCAGGAGCACCATCCTTTCACACATAGACCATTGCAGGGCACTCACCCAAACCATAGCAACTGGCAAACAGGGTTCCTTGCATTTGTGGAAGGACTAATGACCGCCAAAATCCTTTCCAAATCCAGAATCATCTAGGATGCACTTAGTGGTATAATGCCACTTAATTTGTTGAAATACTTCACCCTGAAGATCTCTAAATAATCTCCGGATTGTCAGGCTTTAAGCTGGGAGACCTGTAGATGAAAGAGGAGTATTCCCACTTACCCTCTTCCTGAGGAAGACCACAACCCTGCTCTCAGCCTCTGCATCCCCACCTGTGTACCTAGGCCACCATATTCATATAGCTGCAAGGTGTGGATGAGCTGCAGTGCTGTGAAGGAGAGCACTCCAAGAACCGAAGTGCACCACAAATGCAGAGAGAGTGCGCGTGTCGTGCTCTATTGACAATGTTTATTTCTCACGAAATACTGCCGTGTGCCATGTGCTAGTGGCTGGGGCCTGGGGTATAGCCTGCTGGCTGCATGACTTTCCTCAGTGTTCCTGAAGAAGCATGGGGCAGTGCCACAACCTCCCTCCTGGGAAAGCACCCACCAGTTCCCCTTCACTTCCGGTGGCTCCTGGCTTTGAATTCTCAGCAGCCCTGCAGCGGGAGAGCAAGAGCCTAATTGCTGATTGCTTCAGATGATCAGGTTGACAGCTTTGAATAATTATCCTGATTATATCTCACATTGAAGCATTATGAATCTTAACCAGATGTTGAGATAATGACTTATCTCTCGCCCACACAGAGGGAAGCACTTTATCTCGGAAGAAGATGCCTTTTTACAGTATGTTGTAGGGTATCCAGGGTGTATTATAGAATCCTATGCCCAAGATGCTTTTTAGGGAATATATATATATATATATATATATATACACATATATATATATACATATATATATTTATCCTGTACATATCTTTAGAGGAGATATATATATATATATGTGTGTGTATGTGTGTGTGTGTGTGTGTGTATATATATATATATATATATATATATATATATATACTGTACATATCATTCAGCCAAAGATAGTTGAATTTTAGTCCAGTATAAGTGGATGAAAATTATGTGCACTTAGACATGAACAAATACTTATTGTTCAGGATGAAAAGATATGTCCTCATTAAAATCACGGACACAGGGGCCTGGTGGGATGGCTCAGTGGTCTAAAGCCCCTGCTTGGGAAAGCTTGGGCGGCTTCAGGGACCTCGGTTCGATCCCCGGCACCACATGCTGCGCCAGCCCTGCCCCCGGGGTGGGCTGAGCCAGCCATAAAAATGAGTGAATAAACAAAGGTTCTGAAACAAGAAAAAATAAATAAATAAATAAATAAAATCACGGACACAAAGGGGAGGCTGATGTTCATATTTTTACAAGTTTCTTCAATTGCAAAATAGAAGACAATGAAAACTGCATGAAGCCGAGATACGTGAAGTGCTGTAGTAACGCGGAGGAGGGAGGATGCGTTCAGCCCTGGAGGATGAGTCAACCTCACAGGAAAAGAAACAGAAGCGTGGCTGTAAAGGGGGAGCAGAGTTTGCCAAGTGGGTGCTGGAGATTTGGAGTGGGGTGTGGGGATGATGGAAAGCATCTGCCATTCCAAGCGGGGGACATGCCAGGTGCAAAGCCATCCAACCAGCGTGCTCACAGTGGGCTAAGGAGCCAGTGGGTGATTTTACTTGTGTGTCTCAAATCTAGAAGAGTTAAGGGGCTGAGTGTGTAGTTCAGTGAGCACAGGGTGCATGCTTCCTGGCCGCATGGTCGTGGACTCCACATCTCCAGCGCCGAGAACAAAACAAAAGGTTGTGCTCTTAGATGTTGAAAGTAGGTCATGACTGACGCGCACTTGGCAGGGTGCGATGGGAGAGGACAGCGCAGATGTCCATCACAGGGGACAAAACTTCAGTTGGATGGGAGAGAAAAGTTCTTGTGATCTATCCCACAGCACAGGGACTGTTGCTACCATTAAGGTATATTTCAAAACTGCTGGGGCCGGGGAGATAGCTCAGAGGCATAAGTGCCTGCAGGGTCCTAAGTTCAATCCCTGGAACAGAAAAAAAAAAAAAAAAAAAAAAAACCTTCTGAAAAATATATTAACTGGGGGCTGGGGAGATAGCTCCATAGCACAAGTGCCTGCCTGGCAAGTGCAAGGTCCTGAGTTCAGGCCCTAGTCCCACCAAAAAAAAACAAACTATATATATATATATATATATATATACCATTCTCCCCCAAAGCAGATGATAAGTATGAGAAGTGCTACAAGCCATTAACTAGCTTGAATTCATCATTCTGCAATGTACACAGATATAGCATCACACTAAGCACCAGCCAAATGGCTCAGTGGACTAAAGCACCTGCTTGGGCGGTGCACAGCAGCCAGGGTTTGATCCCCAGCTTCCTGTGCTGGCCCAGTCCCCCAGACATGCTGAGACAGCGATTGAGACTGAGTGTGGTGGTGCACGCCTGTAATCCCAGCACTTGGGAGGCTGAAAGCAGGAGGATCACTACAAGTCCTATCTATCTGGTGAGACCTTGTAGACCCTATAGACCCTGCACTAAATACGTAAAAAAAAAAAAAAATCACACTGCACCCATGCATATGTACAATTATTACTTACTGATTGCAAGTGAAATGAAATTATATTTTTAAAAACAGTGAATGAGATAAGGCACAGTAATGAACTGTGGCTGCACAGCAGTCTGGACTACCCTCGCACACACAGTGCTGTGAAATAAGAGATGAAAGGATGCATGAGCCTGGTTTCAGCTGTGTGAATACGTCATCTTTAAAACAGGTGAAAGAGGGGCCCGGCAGGATGGCTCAGTGATCTAAAGCGCCTGCTTAGGAAAGCTTGGGCGGCTGCAGGGACCACAGTTAGATCCCTGGCACCACATGCTGTGCCAGCCCTGCCCTCAGGCCATAAAAACAAACAAACAAACGTTCTGAAACAAGAAAAATTAAATAAATAAGTAAATAAATAATTTTTAAAAAGGTGAAAGAGACTGTGTACCGCACAAGAATGAAGAGAGCCAGGTGACCAAGGAGAGAGCACACTGCCTGTGGGGGGCAGAGGCTGTCCCCGGGGCCATGCAGCAGTTTCTGAAGCGCCGCATGCGTTTACTTCTTGGGCCACCGAGTGCAAGAGGGCTACGTGAAAATGATCAGTTACCTGAGATATGACCAGAAAATACAATGAATATTAAATTACAAGTGTATCACAGTAAAAACGTACTGCCGTTAATCCACCTTCAAAATACCCACACACACACACACATTTTTAAAAAATTGTATTAGTCTATATGTTGGTACATAATGACTATATTTATTGTGGGGAATTCACGAAAGAAGACCTCCAGAACCACTTCAGAAACTGGTAAGAATGATGAGACAGTGATCTGCATGGTGGCGCACACTTGTAATCCCAGCACTCGGGAGGCTGAGGCAGAGGATCATCGCGAGTTCGAGACCCGTTTGAGACCAGCCTGGGCTACAGTGTGAGCTGAAGGCTGGCCTGAGCTGCATAGAGAGACTCTGTCTCAAAAAGACCAACAGAGAATGATGGGATGACTGTGTTTGATATTAGTAATATTTTTGAAGACTAATGATGTGTCTTATACTGTAATTTTTTACTTAAACACACATTGTAACTTTTGTTTACATGCATGTGAATAATTGTATGCATGTATCTTTAGATGGATTTTTTAAATGTACATAAAAGTGTATATATAATCGAAGCAACAACATTACATCTGCTTCTGAAGCTATTCAAGAACAGCTGTACAAGGAGCAAAGAAAAATAACGGTAATGCCTCAGGAACTTACCGTATCACCTTTGCCCTAATCTTTTTTTTTTTTTTTCTTTTTCTTTTCGAGACAGAGTCTCGCTATGCAGTTGAGGCTGGCCTTGTGCTCACTTTTGTAGCTCAGGCTGGTCTCAAACTCGCACCAATCCTCCTGCCTCAGCCTCCTGAGTGCTGGGATTACAGGCGTGCGCCACCACGCCCGGCTTGCCCTAATCTTTACAGAGAAGATGTCATTGTTTTCTTTTGAGTAAGTTTCTATTAGTGATGAGAGAAAGCTTGATAAATGGGTAGCAAAGTGACTAGGATATTTCACGGCAATATGAACAATGTTTATGTAGCATCAGAACTGTGCAGTAAGGTAAACAGAAAGGAAAAAAAAAGTAGCTAAAAGTGCTAAGTCATTGTTCCCAGATTCTAATGTTAAAGGGTGGCTGCTATGCAGATGTCACCCTTTATGACAAACTAATTTTTCTGTTTTGGAAAGTTTTCCAAGGAGTGCAGAGAATTCCACATACCCTTCATCCAACGTCCCCTAGTGTCAACATTTTATGTAGCCACAGGACGATGATCAAAACCATTAACATGGGTGCAAAACTAGTTAATGAAATCATTCAGAATCTGTTGGCGTATTTGGTAGGCATCTGAATTTTTTTTGTTTGTGGTACTGGATGTGCCCTGAGATCATAAAGTAAAGTGAAATCAACCAGATACATAAATTTAAATACTGCATGGTTTCTCTCGTATGAGAAAGCCAAAGTATACATGGGAGCCTAACAACAGCTGGACAGTGGACAACAGCTAGATAGACCTTTTGCAAATGGAAAGGGACCAAGAAATGGAGGGAAGGGGATGAAGAAAAGAGTTAAGCTGTGTTGGGCCTGGCGGGATGGCTCAGTGGTCTAAAGCACCTGCTTAGGGAAGCTTGGGCGGCTTCAGGGACTGCAGTTTGATCCCTGGCACCACATGCTGCACCAGCCCTGCCCTCGGGGTGGGCTGAGCCGGCCATAAAAATGAGTGAATAAACAAACAAAGGTTCTGAAACAAGAATAAAAATAATAAATAAAATTTAAAAATTCTAAAAAAAAATAAAAGGTACCTTGAACTTTAAAAAAAATAAATAAAATAAAGATGTGTTGGGCCAGTGAGATAGGTCAGCAGTCTAAAGCACCTGCTTAGGCAAGCTTAGGCTAGTGCAGGAACCCCAGTTCGATCCCCAGCACCACATGCTGCACCAGCCCCACCCCCAGGTGGGCTGAATTGGCAATCAGTCATTCAATCAATCAATCAATAAATGTAGTTTAAAAATGGATTAAGGTGTGTCATGGACACATGCGGGGAGGAGGAGCCCAGATCTTGTGCGCATGCAGCCTCTGTCCTGTATCACTTGTGCTGACTCCTGACTAGTCAGAAGGCATTTTGTGCTTTGAGACCACAGTTTCTGCACCTGTAAAATAAGAGCTTTGGAGTAAATGTTCTGAAAATCCTTCCATGTTTCAATACTCTCCCACTCCGCTACCTTGTGATCATGGACAAGTGACTGGCCAGGGCCCTGGACATGGAGTGAGACTTGAGAACGCAGTGACACTCACTAGATGGATGTAGGCTGCAGTTCACTGGCACAGGACTGTGACTTAGCCTAATGGACTAAGCCCTTCCCCTAAGCTGGCGTCTCACAGCCCAGAGTGGGCTTATGGACCAATCGGCCAGGAGCCGATCTGGAAACTGGGCTGGACGAAGTGGGAGCGGAGTACCGGGCCAAAGAGCTCTGAAGGAGCCAGGCAGCCGGATGAATCGCAGAGACAGCACCCCTTTGCTGTGTGATCCTTAGCGCCCACGTGCATGACACACGTGAAGACAGGCTCGCTGAATGGCAGGTGGGTCCCTTGTACAAGCCCCTAAAAATAGCAGAGGCAGGGCTCCACTCCAGAGCAGTGACAAAATCAGCAAGTTAATTAAGAAATCTGCCAGGAACGATGAGACAGCTGGCACAGTTCCCACTCGGATGAGCGCTGTTCGGGGTGCGCCAAGGAGCGGGTGTTTGTTTGCGGCGCCGAGCTAGATCACAGACTGAGAGAACAGCTCCCGGGAGCAGGCTTCTTCGTGTCACAGATCCAGAGAAATCCATGTCTCCCAGGCACATATGCTCTCCGATCAGAGGACATTTCAGTGGGAAACTGTGTAGCATTTCCACTGAAGTACCCAACATCACAGCCAGTTCCTGTCTGTCTTCTTCATGTTCTTTTAATTTAGTCCTTTCACAGTTACTGTGACTTGATTTTGAATATGGTCCTCATTAGGAGGACACTGGCCATGATAGACCATGGGTAAAGAAGCAGGAAGCTTCTCAGGGCGCTGATGGTGGAAGGAAGCAGGGATGGGCTGCGTAGCTGTCAGAGAATGGGGCAAGTGGGCACGAGGAGGGAAGAACAAGGAGAAGGAAAAGGGTAGCGGGAAATAACCTATGCCTTCCTAGCCGTGGCTCTAGGCTCCCAGGCCTGAACCGGCCTCTCGGTTTTGACTGGTCTTGTCTTTGATTTTCTCTTTCCTGTTTTCTGTCCTCCTTGTCCACTTAGATGTCCCTTGTCACTTCACACCCAACGTAAACCTGTCCCAGCCTGGGCTCCTTCTCTCCCCTGCATCTGTCAGTATTGGTGAAGGATGGATGTAGACAAAGCCACCGGCCGGGGTGAGCCTGGGCTGTAGTTTCTGTGTGCCGCTGAGCTGGACACTTCTGAAAAGAACCTGAACCCTGCTGTGGGAAACGCCGGCGCAGAGAACTTCCTGCTGGCTGTGCCCCATTCCTGTGCTAGGTCTTAGGTGTACGCATTGTTATGTAGACTTCAGTTTTAATTGACCATGACACCAGGCTGGCTGGGAAACGCCCACCTTTCATCTTTTGCTACGGATAATTTTACTTGAGTTAGTATATTGTGACTAGACTGGATATTTGCTGGTTGCCTCTGAGGACCCCACGTTCCAGCCTTGTCCTTCCGAGGCTCTGCTCCAGAGGCTCAGCTACCTGGACAAGATCAACAGACCCTGTGCTCTCTGATTTTGCTTGATTCAGGCCAAAAACCAGTAGGAAATTAGAAGAAGAACAGTAACCTTTTGTGTCTTGGATCACTATCTGTGAAGCATGTTAATGCCTGACAACCAAGAGGCACACAACCCTCTTGTCATCCTCCTCAGCACGACTCTCTCTTTGCAGATACCAGTGCCCTTCCCTCTCCTTTGTCCTTAGCCTAAGGATGGTGACCAGTCCTCCCTAGTTGCTAGGCCCAGGTTACTACATATTCATCATATGTCCCCCCACATCCCATCTCCAGCTCTGTAAACGATCTGATGTAATTTTGCCATCTGCTTCCTGTTGGGAGCCTGGTAAGATACTGGAAAACAAGGGTGAGGGGAGGACTTGGGTGGGCCATAGGTAGATACCACCTTGAAGACACATAGGTCCACCTGAAGGAGCTGGAGGAGGGAGTGGCTATGGCGCCTTCTTTGAGTCATTTTGGGCCTTCAAAGAGGGTCCCACTCTGTCCCTTCTCTGAATGTGCCTCTTCCCCATGGCAAGAAATCTGGAGCCGAGGAGCCACGCCAATCTTATAACCCACACTCACCATCTAAACTCCTGCTACTCCTGCACAGATGGCCATATACAGACCCTGCCAGCCCTCTTTTTCAGTTACATCCTCACTGCTGGGGGTCAAAATACACCCAGTGACAAAACACCCAACATCCACAAGTTGAAGGAGAGGTTCGATTTGGTTCAGTGTTTTCAGAGGTTTTGGTCTCTAGTCAGCTGGCTCAGAGTCAGGACAGCATGGCAGAGCGGCAGCATGCAGAAACAGTCCACGGCAGGGCAGGAAGGACGCTGTGAACTATCAAGCATGTGTATATATATATATATATATATATATATATATATATATATATACCCCACAGTGACCCACATTTTCCCGACTGGCTTTTGATCCCCAGCATTCTGTGCTGGCCCCACCCCCGGGGTGTGCTGAGACTGGGCATGGTGGCACACACCTGTAATCCAGCGGTTGGGAGGCTGAAAACAGGAGGATCACTACAAGTCTGATCTGTGTAGTGAGATCCTGTAGACCCTGTTCTAAATACACTTTAAAAATAATAATAATCAATTTGACTGGCTCGAGGTTAGCTAAAGACACGTGTACTCTGTTAGGGAGGATCCTGGAGGCATGCTCTTCGCTACTGTTGTATCCCGTCTGTGGTCCCTTGTTTCCAGTGTTACTCTAACTTCATATCTCATTCATCACCAACCACCGCATCTACTCCCAAGTGTCTTTCCGCTCCATGTGGTCCTCTTTATCTTTATTGCCACTTTGTCCTTGATCATCAGCTTTTTCTCCTCCCATATTCATTCTTCCCCTTTCTGCTGCGTTCTCTACGCAGCATCCTGGAGAAGCTTTTGGGGACACAAACCTGTCACGTCAACTCTGTTGAAAACACATCAGCGCCTTTCCATTGTTCTCCAGAGGAGAGATGAAAGTCTTAGCGTGGCGAACAAAGCCTTTCCTGTGTAGCTTCTGCCACTGTGGCTGCCCTGAGCTTCCACCACGCTCCTCCCCCCTCGTTGCACATCTAGCTTCTCTCAGTTCCTCTGCTGTCTCTGTGCTGCCCCAGGCAGTGACACTCACTGCGTTTCTCTGTTTGAAGACTCTTATCTCACCAACCTTAGTAAAGTCATAGTCCGCATTTTCTCAGGGAAGCTCTTTCTGACTTCCCTCAGCGGGTAAAACATCTTGTAATGAAGTCTGACTACACCATTTATCTCTTATTGCAGTTCAGATTACACACTGATCTGTGTCATTAGTTAATCAATATCTATATTTCCCCCTAGACCATGAGTTCCGTGAGAGCAGAGGCCAGTGTGTGTTTTTTGCTAATATACCCACCACCTGGCATGACATTCAAGGCAGACCAAAAGGCAGCAAGTGCTCTAGAACGTGTTGCACGGATAGATGGGTGGAGTGGTGGAAGACAGGAAGGCTGCAGGCAGAGGGATGTCACTTAGTAGGTATGTTTCTACAAAGCCCAATGCCGGTTGTCTCTTCTTACATTTTTCTTTTTACATTGAGATGGTGCGCAAGACTGAGCACAGTGTGTTTTCTTTCCTTGGAAGGCAGAAGAGACCCTTTGATAAGGGCCGGTACTTGACCTTGGCTCAGAGACATAGTTGGCAGCTGTGGGAGCTGTGGCCTTGAAGCTAGACGGAGCAGCTGTCCCAAGTCAGGTCCTTTTGTCATCTTCCAGCCAGTGCCAGAGACTGTCAGCACCATGGACAGGACCCTGGACCTGTCCCGGAAGGTGGCACGTGGTCAGATTCCTGGCCTAACGAAAGGGGTGGGCCTGCTCCCGTCTTCCAGGTGGCAGGGAACTGGTTTCTATTTCTCCGCTGGGTGTCACTGCTGCCAAGGGCGCTTTGTCTTCTGACTGGAGAACCAGGAAGAAATTACGTGGACCCGTCTAGACTAGAGAATGTTGGCTGGGGGCCCAGCTGCGGTTGGCAGTCTTTGTTTACTATTTAATCGGTGACCCCACTTCACCTTCGAGGTAAAATTACGGTAGAGGGAAGCTTTCTGATGGAACATTCTGCCTGCAGTTGTTTCCTGCACCTAAGACCCAGTGTTTTCTGACTCAGCCCTGTCATCCTCTGTAGACATTTGAGCTGGAGGTACACAGACACTCTCCGAAGGAGGCCTGAGAAGAGCATTGCCCAGAGCCCAATTCCCTGACGGCTCCTCAGGCCCTTGCAGTCCACAAATGGGCATAAGGACTCAGTGTCCCCAGCCCCTGGAGCTACCAGCTGCACAGCCCAAGGAGACACACAGAATAAGCACATGCAGAACTGTCCTTGGCACTTTCTCCTGAAAGAAGTACGTGGCAATGAAGACGGAGCCAGCCAGGACACTGGTGAGAAAAACCTCCATGTTTAGAGGGCCCGGGAGTCAGTTGGACAAAGACACTGTGGAAAAGTTGAGCGCTAATGGCTCTGCCATGACCCCTGTGCACGCAGAGGCCTCATAGTGTGTCAGTGCAGGGGTGCTCAGCCTCTAGGACTCCAGTGCCACAGCAAAGCCTCCAGCCTGGGTACAAGTGACAGTACTGTTAGCTAACGTCTCGCTCAGCCCAAGCTGGTAGCCCTGAAGCTACAGAGTGAGCAGAATCCTTCTTCAAGCTCTAGAAACTGAAAAGAGAAGGCAGAGGCCTGGACTTGGGAGTCTTCAGAAGCTCAGAGCAACTGGCTAGAATGAGGAGAGCTGACACCAGAAAAGAGTGACCTCTAGTACTGCAGAACACGCACTGCTGGGCAGGAGCCCAGGGAGCAATTCCATCACACAGCCTCCCAAATGATCTCCAGGACGCCGTGCTACGTTCCCACTGTCACCAACCTAGAGTACAGATCCATCACACCCTCCGCTGGCAGCCTCAAATTAAGGGACTCAACTGCAGTCTGTATGCCCAGAAGCAGATCAGGGAAACTTACAACGTTATATTATATATTATTTGACTGTATAATCAATCAAAGTGTTGTCCCCTGGTATCCCAGATACAGTATTTAAAGCAAGGAGGTCCAAGACCTTGGCTAATTTGTGCAGCTCTCTGAGGAGTGCTTTATACTCTAGATAATGAGATTTCCAAAGTTTTAGGGAAAGTCCAGCCCTGGGCCTGTCCCCATGGATACAGCAGCAACTTTGAGGTCTTCCCAGACTCTCATGGTTAGTCCCGTGCTCAGACTGAAGAGTCCAGAGCCTGGCCTGCGTGTTCAGAAATCCTCTGTTGTTTTCTAACTCTAGCCCTGGGCAGTGGAAGAAGCATGCTTCTTCTTGACAAAGACCTGTGGCTCAAGAGATCAGGGGTGCAATTTGATGATGAAGACGGGGTGGATAACTTCAAATAATTTGATGCAATCCAATTGCTATTGGTCGAGTATACAATGTGTGTCACAAGGGAAGCAGAAGGGGCGGGGTGGACAGTGTGGCTCAGAGGGGACAGATCCTAAGGATACTGCAGGCCAGGCTAAGGGTTAGTGTTACTTTATCTTTCAGGCTCAGAGGAGACAAGAAAGTTTGAGAGAGGTGCTATGGTTTGTATCTAGGTGTTTCGCCAAAACCTCGTGCAGTTACTGGGATGCCTTCTAGATTTTGTGATTAATTCTAGATCCAGTGCTGGGATTGTGGGTATGAGTGCTGCTGGGATTATGAGCGTGATACACACCCTGGGGCAAACAGCCTGAATGCAACGTAAGGTAGACAGACTTGCTCTCTGTCGTCATTTGTTTTTTAAGGTGAGCTTTATTTATTTGTTTTTATTATGGCCGACTCAGCCTGCTCTGAGGGTGGGGCTGGCACAGCCTGTGGTGCTGGGGACTGAACCACAGTCCCTGAGGTTGCCTAAGCTTGCCTAAGCAGACGCTTTAGACCGTTGAGCCATCTCGCCGGCCCCCTGTTGTCATTGTTGCCACTGTGCCTTTCATTTGCTTTTGCTGTTTTGCTGTTTTCTGCTGCCCTCTGCCACGTGCCACTCAGCCTTGGAGCTGGCTGAGTATGGACTGAGACGTCCACTAACTGTGAGCTAAAGAAACCTTTCCTTCCTTAATTTTAGGTGTTGGGTATTTTGCCCCAGCAACAAAAGAAAAATAATCAAGACAGGAGGACATGACCAGATTTATGTTTTAAGAGTTTATTTATGTGGGGTGGGCCCAATAGCTCAGTGGATTAAAGCATCTGCAAGCAGGCACAGGGGCCAACGGTTCGACCCCCAGGCCTGCCAGGCTGGCCCCTCCCCTCCCCTCCGGGGCACTCTGAGATAGCAATTGAGATTGCACATGGTGGCATGCACCTGTAATTCCACTCTTGGGAGGCTGTAAAGAGGGGGATCACTATGAGTCTGATCTAGTAATGAGACCTTGAACATCCTGTAGACCCTTCCCTAAAATGCAAAAAGAAAAGAGAGACAGACAGACAGAAAAAGAAAGAAAGAGAAAGAGAAAGAAAGAAAGTTTATCTGGACTACTGTGCTTCAAGTCCACTGGAGGAGGAAAATAGGCTGTCATATGAGATATACAGAAGCTGATGGACAAGAAGAAGAGCAAAGGCAGCAGCTTAGATGAGGTTAATATAATTGCCCCTGGAAGTATGCACACATGAGTAATAGTCAGGAGGCGAACTGGGCAGAACTTAGAGGAAATTGCAAAAAGCAGAGCAGGCACCAAGGATGACGGCCTGCCTGTGCCGTAGGTCACTTGGAGGATATCGGAGTCATTCACTGAAATGGTGAGACTACACAAAGTAAGTGTCCTCCCTGGGGCCTTTCTTTCTTCCACGGTTCCCTCTCAGTTTCACAATTTCAATTTCTACTTCCCAGAATGTAGGCAGAGCAGCTGAAGCATTAGCAGAAGCTAGTTACACAAGCTGTACAAGAGAGATTACAAACACAAATTGCCTGTCGGGCCAGTTCCTGTTAAACCTCTGCCGTGGAGTAAGGTCTGTGTTGTGCAAGGCTGTGCTCCAAGCAGTGAGTGCCGGCATGTGTGTGGTCCCAGAAGAGCGGAGCTGTCCTCTCACCCCACTCTCAAAACCACAGAGGATTTTTGTAAAGTACAGGCCAGGTTCTGGTCTCCTGTATCAGTTGAGGAGGAGAAAATTGTTGTTGTTGTAATTCTTGTTTTAAACTACTAGTTATTTCTATTTGTTCGAGTCGCGCTTACATTGTGTATTATTTCATAACAAGTAAAGAAAAATATGCAGACCCTGTAAGTTGAATATTTATAAGCCTGATACTCATGTTCACTATGGATAAGGATGAGCCTCTGTGAGCTCACCCACTGCAATGAATGGACCACTCTGGTGCAGGATGCGAGATGCTCATAAAGGTTGTGACTCTGTGTGTGTGTGTGTGTGTGTGTGTGTGTGTGTGTAGGCATGTGTGTGTGCTTGTGGATGCACACATGTACATGGGTACCTTCTCTACTTTCCACTCAAATGATGTGAAACTCAACTTTCCTTTTTTTTTAAAAAAAGAAAAAGTCTAATAAGGAAGACTTAAGTTTTTAGGTTAGTATTCTAAGAAAGGGATCAGGAAGCTTTTTTTTTTTTCCCTGAAAGGACCACAGAGCAAATTATTTGTGGCTCCGTTGCCTTGTCACCACTGTTCGACGCTGCTGCTGCTGCTGCTGCTGCTGCTTCGGCACAGTAGCACCCTGCACACCTAGCAGGAGTGGGGTGGCTCTGAGAGAACCTTACTTGCAAAGGCAGGCAGTGGATCAGACTCGCTCCACTGGCCGCGGTTCGCCCATCTCTGTTCTCCAAACTGAGATTTAGTTGAGCACAAGTGTGTGAAGTAGGTAGATTGTGAATTCATAAATCAAACAATCTTTGAACTACTGGAGCCAACTTTCCCAAGCTGCACTTCTCAAAATCTGAAGATCTGCAATAATTTTGCAAATCCAACCTAGAACTCTACAAATCCAGGTCTGGAGAAACAAGCCAGGACTGGGGAAAGGTATTAGAAGATCTTATCCTGTGTGGCTAATATTAGCTTTTACTTTCGTATCAAGTGTGTGAAATTATGGACAGGTATTCCTCATTTAACAACCTACCTGTTTAAAGCCAGGCGTGGTGGTGCACGCCTGTAATCCTAGTACTTGGGAAGCTGAGGCAGGAGGATCGGTGCAAGTTTGAGACCAGCCTAGGATACAAAAATGAGCTCAAGGCCAGCCTGAACTGCATAGTGAGACCCTGTCTCAAGACAAAACAAAAAAACAAAAACAAAAAAAAACCTACCTGTTTAAAGACTGTTCAGATTTATAACTCATATTTGGGCTGAAAATGTAGGAACACAAACAGCAGTGCAGCTCTTATGGTAGCATCCGCAGTGCAGTACTGTGATTTTTTGCTGACTGTGTGGACAGGACAGTACTGTAATTCTATGTTATGTTACACATTATAGCAAACTTAGGCCAGTGCAGGGACCATGGCTCAATCCGGGGAACACGTGGCCTCACCAGCCCCGCCCCCAGGGCGGGCTGAGCCTGCCAGAGTCAGGATGTAGCAGCCCATGTTTGTAATCCCAGTGCTAGGGAGGCTGAAAGCAGGAGGATCACTATGATTCCAAGCTGAGTAGTGAGACCCTGCAACCACCAAATACACTGAAATAATAATAAATAATAATAAATAATAAAATAAAGTAGAGCCAGAGGACTGTTATTTCTTTTTTTGTTTGTTTGTTTTTTTAATGAGCAGAACATATTTATTGAGGGAAAGAAAGCTCTTGTCCAAGAGAGGGACAGGAGAGGGGTCCCGAGTGGGCGTCCCCCAGGACTATTATTTCTTATCAACCATTATTAGTAGTTACATTCCTGAAGAA
This sequence comes from Myocastor coypus, assembly GCA_004027025.1. Lineage (NCBI taxonomy): Eukaryota > Metazoa > Chordata > Mammalia > Rodentia > Myocastoridae > Myocastor > Myocastor coypus. The sequence continues at coordinate 10,065 of PVJA010011107.1, read as the reverse complement.
TGGTAACAGACTACACTTATATCACTTACGGGGAAAAATCTTGAGACGAAGAGCCACACATAGTACATTAGCATGACAATCATGATGACATTATTTTTGTAACATACCTAAATATCCATCTTAGTATAAGAGAGCCTTTTTGTCAATAGCTATAGCTCCATCTGATCACAAAATATTAAATGAAACAAAGAAAGCTATCACCTAATTTGTCATCCTTTAGTAGGATGTCATCTGAGGAGAGTGTACCAGTCTATAAATGTACCTTGGAAGCTTATAATGTCTAGCCTCTAATTTTAGTGTGTGATATTGTTCAGTCTGTTGCCTGGGCTTCCCTAAGTATAATGATGCCTATCACATACCATTAGCATAATTTTCAAGCTATTATTTAACTGCTGGTCTCAGCCTGGATTGGCAGTTACCTCTTATCGTAAGAAGCTAGAGCACAAGAGAAAGACAGATTCCTGAGTCCAAAAAAAAAAATTATCACCATAAACAACCCTAGTTTAATATCTTGGAAGATCTATATACCTGGAAGGTATGAATACATTTATTCCAACATGGAAGTTAGCAATAGTGAATGCCCCAGCTATGTGAATATATTTTCTTAATAGAAAAGGTTTACTTAGCTCACAAGTTTTAGATGTTTAAGGTCATAATTAGCTAGCTCTAAGGCAGGATGGCATGGCAGGTGGGCATCACAGTGGAAAAATTGTTCCTGTGGGAGAGGGAAGGAAAGACAGACAGACAGACAGACATACAGACAGACAGACAGACAGACACAGAGAGAGAGAGAACAAAGCACTATCTGAGTATCTTTGTTTCTAGTTTTATATCATCTTTTAACAACACCTTAGTGTTTGCCCTTAGGAATTTAACCTTCGGACAATGAACAATGTACACATATCACAATATATTTAGTGGCTTTTATTTATGTGTCTCACATAAGGCCACAGAAACTATTGAGGTTCTATTAATTAACAAAGACTGGAATAAAAAGATTTCCAGGCAGCTGCTCCTTTAGTCAGTAAAGGGACTTCTGTCCAGCAGTTTCCTTAAGCTTAACAGGTCTCTATTTAATTATCTTAAGTCTTTAGATGACTTAGAATGAACTACTAATGATTATTTTTGACCAATGTATTTATAAAAAAAGGATTGATATCACTTTGATCAGCTGGTAATCTGGGGGGAAACATGTTGTTAATTACTCTACTGACATGTATAATGTTATTTTATGACATACATAGAAAAGAAGGGATATATATATATATATATATATATATATATTTCATAGCTGGTATATACATACTTTATAGCTTATATATATATATATATATATATATATATACATATATATACACTTTATAGCCTTATATTTCTCCTTTCTTTTCTCCTTTTCCCCACCCCAGTTATTACTTCATTTTTGAGCAGTTACTTTCCCTTTCACAAAATCTACCATACCTTTTTTTTTAAATTTTAAATTTTAAATTTAACAATGATTATATTACATATTTTCATTACTGTACCTTTTTGGATCTTATTTACACTTTCAGATTCTTATATTAGGAAGACAATATAATATTTACATATGTGAGTTTGATTTCACTTATGAGTATGACCTCGTTACATCTGTTTACCTATAAAGCCTCAAATTTATCCTTCTTGATAGCTGAGCAATACTCCATTGTATAAAAATACCACATCCTTTCTATCCACTTCTTGGTTGATGGGTATTGGGTTATTTCCAAGATTTAGCTACTACAAATTGTGCTGCTATTCATACATCGCTGTGGTAGGATGCTTCCAAATCTGGAAAAACACTCAGAAGGGGAATAGCTGGGTTGGATGGAGCCTCTAATCCTAATTTTTTCAGGAACTTCCACACTGATTTCCATTCTACACCCTCACCAATAATGAAGGTTCCCTTTTACCCACAGCTTCGCCAGCATTTGTTATTGGTTGTTTTTTGATGACAGCCATTCTTTATGAGATGGAATCTTAGCGTAGTTTTAATTTGCATTTCTCAGATGACATGTGATGCTGAACACTTCTAGAAATATGTATTTGCCATCTGTATTTCTTCATCTGAGATGTGTGTATTCATCTCAAATGCCCAGTTTTAGATTGGATCTTTGAATTTGGGGGCCCTTTAAAAATTCTTTACATGTTTTAGATAGAAGACCTTTACCCATTTCATGGGTTTTCTTGTTATTCTATTGGTGATTTCTTTTGATGCGTAGGAACTTAAAAAAAAGAGAGAGAGCCAGGTGTGGTGGCGCATGCCTGGAATCCCAGGACTTGGCAGGCTGAGGCAGGAGAATCTCAAAAAGACAAATAAATAAATAGATAATAAAATTTAAAAAGAGAGAGCGAGAGATTCCAGTTGTTGATTCTTTGAAGTATTTCCCATGCAGTTTGGTTTTTGTTTATCCCTATGTTTTCTCCTCCAGTAGATTTTTTTTTTTTTTTTTGGTCTTTTTGAGACAGAAACTTGCTATGCAGTTCAGGCTGGCCTTGAGCTCACTTTTGTAGCCCAGACTGGTCTCAAACTCACACTGATCCTCCTGTCTCAGCCTCCCAAGTGCTGTGTTTACAGGTGTGAGCCACCATGCCTGGCTCCTCCAGTAGATTTAGTGCTTTTGTTTTAATATTTAAATCTTTAATCCAGTTTGACTATAGTTTATTTATTTATTTTTAATTTTTTTGTGGGACTGAAGTTTGAACTCATGACCTTGCACTTGCCAGGCAGGTGCTTGTGCTATGGAGCTATCTCCCCAGCCCCTTGACTGTAGTTTAGTGCATGATGTTAGACATGGGTGCAATTTTAGCCTTCAACATGTGGAAAGCCAGCTTTCCTAGCACTATTTATTAAGGGAACATTTGCTTACAGTGACCATGTTTGGACTCTTTGTCAAAGATAAAGTGGCTGAGTATGTATGGAGTTGTATCTGCAACTTCTAATCTTGTTCCATTGGGCCTCAGGTCTGTTTTGATTTTCTTTTCTTTCTTTTTACACCAGTACCATGCTGATTTTATCATAGTAGCTTTGTAGTATAAATTCAAATCAGGGATTGTGCTGTCTTCCACGTTTCTTTTGTTGGTCAGGATTGCTTTTGCTATTCTAGGTCTTTTTTATTATTATTTTTTTCTTGTTTCAGAACCTTTGTTTATTCACTCATTTTTATGGCCGGCTCAGCCCGCCTCGAGGGCAGGGCTGGCGCAGCATGTGGTGCCAGGGATCGAACCGCCGTCCCTGAAGCTGCCCAAGCTTTCCCAAGCACGCACTTTAGACCACTGAGCCATCCCACTGGGCCCCATCTAGGTCTTTTTTAGTTCCAGATAAATTTTAGGATTGTTTTCTCTAGATCTGTGAGATATGCTAATGGCATTTTAAATTGGAAGTGTGTTGAATCTGTATAACAATTTGGGGAGTATGCTCATTTTCAGTCTTGATTCTTCCTACCCATGCTCAAGAAATACCTTTCCATTTTCTGAAATACTCTTTGATCTCTTTCTTCAAAGTGGTGTAATTTTCTAAGTGTAGATCTTTCATTTCCTTTGTTAGGCTGATTCCTAAGTTTTTTTTGTTTTTTTTTTTTAAAATGATTATTGTGAAGGGTGCAGTTTCTATCTACTTAATACTTGTTCTGGGGCCAGCAAAACAGCTCGGCAGTCTAAAGCACCTGCTTAGACAAGCTTAGGCAACCTCAGGGACTGTGGTTCGATCCCTGGCACCACATGCAGTGCCAGCCCCACCCCCAGGACAGGCTGGGCTGGCCATCACATAAGTAAATACATAAATAAATAACGTTAGGAAATACTTGTTCTAATTTACGACTGTTGTCAAACTCACCAGGCTCCCTGGGAACATTTCATTCTATCAATGAGTTTACTTACATGATAAAAATCAGCCAGTCTGTCCTGTGCTATAGAAGCCCGTCCGCACCGTTCCTGAGCAGGGAGGGAAGCGGAGTTAATCTCAAGTTCTACCTAGGGACTGAAAGGCAGAGACGCTTGGACTGAAACTTTTATATCTATTCTTTGAGAGTTTCAGGTTCTAATCTAGACCAGTTTTTTTTTTTTTTTAAGTATGATCCAGATAGAAAGAAAGTAAATTTTATCTGGAAGCGTCCCTGCTGGGTGAAACTCATCATCCTGGAAACTTTGTTCTGAAATCTAGCAGTCACAAACGTGAGAATCGTCTCAGACCAAACAATGTTGTAAACTTCATTATTTCTCAAGTGTAGGACAGTGCAAAAGACACAGAAGAGTGACTCCAAGTATGGTTCAAGAACAAAATCCTAACCATCTCAGGTACAGAGAGACAAGTAAGGTCAAGAGTTTTTGCCAGGGTAAATATCTAATCCTTAGCAAAACATGCCTGCAGAGATAAAACCTGATTGACTCTATCTGCCTTTCCAAGCAGAAAGCTAGACCAGTACTGAAAGACCTGAATGGCTGACCTGCCTTTTAACCTTTTGAAAAAGAGAGAGAAAATGAAAATATTCCAGCTATGTATATTATTTTAGAGCTTACTTTCTAGTAAATGACTCTAAATCAAAAGTTGTAAAATCTCAGCCTACAAATGAGATCTATTACCTCTAGGGACAGACAAAGGTAGCTAATAGTCCAGAAGACATCTCAGCACTAGGACAAAGGGGTCTTAGGTGCATTTTGGGTTCTCTATCTGGTCGCCTAGGTGACTTAGGTAACTGAGGTGAACTAGGTAACTGGCCCCCATAACAGTGGTGACTAGGTTCTATTTAGATCTACTCTGAAAATATGTACCACCAGCTATCTATAATATACTTCAGAAACTCACAGATTAAATTCTGTACTCATTACCTCTCATCAGAAGTCAGTACTTGATTTAAGCATAAATTATATATTTCCAGTCTAGTTCATAGGTCTGAGTCAGTTTTCTGTAGACCTCAATTTACTTATCAGTGTCATCTGAAAACTTTCTCAGGTCTTGCTTGATATGTTTTAGGTCACATTGAAAAAGATACATGAGGCCAGCAAGATAGCTCAGCGGTCAAAAGCACCTGCATAGGCAAGCGTAGGCAAGCTTAGGCAGGTGCAGGAGACTGTGGTTCAACTCTTAATACCACATGCCATGCCAGCCCTGCCCCCAGGTTGGGCTGAGCCAGCCAAAGAAAGAACAGAATAGAATGGAACAGAACGGAATGGAACAGAAAAAGATGCATGAACATGGGTCACTCCGAATTTCCCATTTAGTTCCTATAAGGGATATTTTCCTTGAGGAGCTTGAACAAAATCAGATAAAGATGAATACAGACTTGTGGGAGGCTTTAGTTATGGCTGGCCTAGAAACTGTACCCTTAAGACCCAAAGCACAAGGCGAAGAGGCCTCAGACTCAGTAATAGTGAGGGAGGTTTTGGTTATAGTTCCCTTGTAAACCTCGTCTTTAGGTTCTGAAGCATGAGGAAGACTAGGCTCAGGCTAGGGACAGTGGATTCCTGAAGGGCCACAGTGTCAGGTTTTTCTGTGACTCACGTTTATGTAAGCAACTACTGTTTCTTAATGCAAAGGAAGTCTAAACATAAGGTCATTCTTATCATTTCTTCTTCTTTCTCACAGTATCATTCTAATTGTAAAATAGTATCATAACTAATACTTCCTTTTATATTCCGTTTTGACTCTAGGGCATAAGCAGCTCATGTATGTATGTGTGTGTGTGTGTGTGTGTGTGTGTGTGTGTGTGTGCCAAAAAAATAATTAAATTGCTTTTCTTTAACATGTCAGGGGTGAGATTTCTCTAGTGCTTTAGGATACCTTCCAAAGGAGTAAGAGACTTTGACACTGAGTTTCCTATCAACAATACAAGAGAAAACAACTAGTGTTGCTTTTAATTTCTACCTTCCGGAGCAAGTCCCTAAGATGACCCACTCCAGAGTAGGGGGTCATCCATCTGGAAGAGAGAAGATATGTCATTACTGGATTAGTCACCTTTACTGGCTCATGACACTGTCTTCTTTGGGAACTAGAACTGTCAGCTCCAGCAGGTGTTTTTCTTACTTATTTTTAAAATTTGATTCAGGGTCTATAGGGTCTCACTATACAGATCAGACCCTAGTGGTCCTCCTGCTTTCAGCCTCCCAAGTTCTGGGATTACAGGCATGTGCTACCATGTCCAGTCTCAGCCATGTCTCAGTGCACCCTGGGGATGCACAGGAATCGAACCCCCGGTTCCAGCAGGTGTTTTTATTTTTATTTTTTTTTAACTTATCTATTTATTTATGTTATGGCCAGTTCAGCCTGCCCTGGGGATAGCGCTTGTACAGCATGGAGTGCTGGAGATCGAACCTCGGTCCCTGTGGTTGCCTAAGTTTGCCTAAGCAGGCACTTTAGACTGCTGATCTATCTTACCTGCTCCAAGCTATAGCATTGGGTATGGTGGTGCATGCCTGTAATCCCAGCACTGGGGAGGCTGAGGCAGAAAGATCCATTCGAGTTTGAGACCAGCTTGGGCTACAAAGTTAGCTCAAGACAAGCCTGAACTGCATAGAGAAAGCCTGTCTCAAGAAAAAAAAAATGAAAGCACAGGTTACGATTGATCTCAGCTATATGGTCACATTTAAAGAAGGAAGCCCTGCTTGGCACTAAACCACTGTTGTCTAGTTCTTTGAACAAGAGGCTGGGGCAAATACATCAAAGGGCATCACTTTTTATTCTGTGAAAAAGATTAATTGCCTCTAGAGGTAGACAGAGTCAAGTAAATGGCTTGAAGAAATCCTGTCCTGTGTTCTAGAATGAAGAAAGTTTCAAGGCATTTTTATTAACTACTCACCACCTTGGAAAGCTTTCTTTGCAGCAAAACAAGCTATAGTGTTTTGTTGTTGGTTTTTGTTTGTTTGTTTGTTTGTTTTTTCTTTTTCAGACAGGGTCTCGCTGTGCAGTTGAGGCTGGCCTTGAGCTCACTTTTGTAGCCCAAGCTGGTCTCGAACTCACACTGATCCTCCTGCCTCAGCTTCCCAAGTTCTGGGATTACAGGCATGCCCCATCACACCCAGGTAAGGCTACAGTTTTTAAAGTCAATCTTGAAGTGTCTATATCTTTGAAGCTCATGGGCTGGATATACCCATCACCTAGCAGCCATAGTTCACACGTGACGAAAGGGACACCTGTCTGTTGTCTACATGCATATGAAAGAAGAGAAAGGCTGACTAAAATCTCTCACTTTTCACTCTCAGCATAGGTAAAGCACACATGTAAATCACTCCCCTGATAACTGTTTCGCTCTGTGAAAGGCAAACTGGTGAGCTGCCTCTGCCAGACTTTCTGGAGGGACAGATGGTGTAATGGCAAAAGGTGGTTCTAAAGCTAACTCCCAAGAGGCTGGAGAAAAACTTAAGGGAAGTTTCTTACTTCCTATTTACAGAGAGCTAGACCTGTAGCTCAACGGAAGCTTTAAGGGCTCAGCATCACCTCTGATCACCTTGGGATAGTGGATATGAGAAGATTGAGGAAAGAGTTACCTCTTACCTCACCGCAGAGTGCAGGCAGAGAAGATAGGCAAGTGGTGAGTTTTCTGCTGGTTGATTGTTGGCACCTGCTTTCACAGAGGAATCTTGGCCAGAAAGTGTCGCTGGCCATGACCCCTCAGTTGTCCTCTCAGCTTTCAACTAGTTCCACAACCAGAGGTTTGTTTCTAAACTACTGGGTTTTTTTTTTGGTTTTTTTGAGTGTGTATGGGACAGATATAAGTCTAAGCTGAGGCAAAACTGGATCAACATTTTCTCTAGAATATAGAGACAAATCAGACCAGTGAAATTTCACTCTTGAGTCTTACAAACAATTGCCTGTGGCTTATTTAGGCGTGTGTATTTTCTAAACATCAGCTAGATTTCATAAAAAAGACCCATTTTACAGCATTGCATGTCAAAGTCTACCAAGGGCATTCTATTTCCCCTGTGCTGACAAAGCTCCCAGTAAGGTCAAGCAAGGAATGTTAGTAAACTCAGCAACTAAGTCCAAATTCAGGGCTGGAGAGACAGCTCAGTGGAATAAGTATTTACCTGGCAAGTGCAAGGTTGTGAGTTCGATCCCTGGTGCCTCCAAAAGGAAAAGTCCAAATTCAGCATACACAAAGCAGGAATAAAATGTCTTATTAAAGATGCATAAGAACCTTCCCATTTTTTCAACCTAAATTCATCATCATTTTAATAAAACAATGTGTATAAAAACATAAAATTTAAAGCATAAAAATATAAAGGACATGCCATTGACAAAGGCAATGAATGAAAAAATTTTAATTACCTAAGCGGGTCTGAGTCTATGAAACAAAAGCAAACTCTCCCTCAGTCCAGTTACCTTGGCGGGCCTTCCAAATCATATACGGGCTATGATATTGGGTTGATATAGGACCTCCAAATGACCCAGATAGTTTAAGGGAAATATAACTTCGACCCTAATAGTTGTCTGATATGCTGAGTTCATGTTCTCTAAAATTAGAGAATGAAATTCTAGGAACAGCAGAAAGTAAAAGTGGGAAGTATTTACTGAGAGAAAAGGTTTCTAAGAGCAACAGAAGCGGGTTCAAAATGAATGAGCTAGGAAAACATTTCTCAAGGGAGTTTAATAGGATAAAACCATACGATGAAGTGGTTATAACTCAGGATAACGCCATAGTCAACTAATAGCACTGCAAGTATAGTTGCTTAGGCAATACTGAGCCAATGGAAAATCACAAGCTGAATGAGAGATGGAATAAAACTATGATTAACAGGGCTGGTGAGATAGCTCAGTGGACTAAGCGCCTGCTTAGGGAAGTGCAGGGACTGAGGTTCCATCTCCAGTACCCTAGGCTGCACCAGCTCCTGCCCTCTGGGCACGCTGAGCCTGCAACTGAGATCAGGCGTGGGGGCTTGTGCCTGTAATCCCAGCGCTGGGGAGGCTGAAAACAGAAGGATCACCATAAGTCCGAGCTCCATAGTCAGACCCTGTACCAAATACATTCAAAACAAAACAAAACAAAAATCTACGGCCAACCAATAAAAGTATGAGTAGTCTCAGGTAAAATTGATTAAATGGGGATCAAATCCACAAGGACCAAATAAGGATTTTCTAGGAAGGAGTAGGCTAGGGGAGGTTTTGGTCCTGGATTAATGCTTACTTAAAATACCAATCATTGTTGCTCATCCCTGGGGAACTATATGGGTGTGGTCATTGCTCTTTGTCCAGAGGCTTGAGCATCAGTGAATACACCCCCAGCCACAGCTGTCTTCTGCCCTGACCTTACAAGGGACCAGCCCTGTCTGCCTGCATATGACATTTATTAGTTTTGTTTTTGAGACAAGGCCAGTGTAGTTCAGCCTAGCCGTAAGCTCACTTTGTAGTCCAGGCTGCATTTAAACCCCTAAGATCTTCCTGCTTCAGCCTCTTGAGTCCTGGGATAACAGGCGGGTACCACCATGCCTGGCTGCCTGCAGCATTTTTAAATAATTGAGCTATCTATAATAGTGTCATGCTGTGCAGGCTAGGAGCCTGGAGCAATAGGCTAAAAGCAACACTGCCTAGGTTTAAGCCCACTCTGTGAGGTTTGCACAGTGACAAACACATTTCTTGGGATGCATTCTTGTTAAGTGATACGTGACTCAATATTTCTTGATAGATCGATTCAAGTAGCCTGGCCCCTCTTCTGTCACCACTGCTCTGTCCTGCCTGTTGGCTTCATTCTCAGGCTCAGGTGCCACTCTGAGCAGCACACTGAGTGAGAGTGGGCCCCCTCTGTCTCCCCAACATCCCAGCATAAGCCCTTTGCATCTCCTTGGTGCTAGTGGTGTTGCGTTGCCATAGGGATGATAAAGGACCTCCAAGCAATCAGGAAATATAAGGGAAATGGTATAACTCTTAATCTGGTAGGTGTCTGCTATACTGAGTTCATGTTCCCCCAAATCGAAGAATGAATTCTAAGGAGCAACAGAGGGTAAGAGCAGAAATAGTTATTGAGTGGGAGAGAGAGCTTCTTCCTGAGACTGAAGAGGACCCAGAAAGTGGGTTGCTGAGGACCCTACTTGTCAGGGAAAGCTTTCTAGAACAGTCAT